>CAJNOL010003180.1:11624-25780 GCA_905250125.1 Rotaria sordida | reverse complement strand
AACATTTAGCTTCATGATAAAATCATAAATAGAATAAAACGGAAGCAAAATATTTCAATTTTATGTAAATTAATATTTTGCAGAAAGAAAATATTCAATTTCTTTAAGTTTAAACGTCATTTATACTGAATGAAATATTGACAAAAAAAAAAATAAATCTCATATTCTGTAGCCACTATTTTACTCTCTCTTTTTTTAAATTTTTTTTACGACGTTAAATGCTGTTGTTTTCTTTCGTTGATACCTAACAATACTTTCACCTAGTCTTTATTTGAAATATGGTTGCCAATAACAAATGAAAAAGAAAATATGCAACAACATCATTCATTCCATTGTTATTCTTTCCAATTTTCGTTTACTTTTCATTTTTACTATGACTTAAATGTCATTACATTAGGTGTCTTGTCTCATATGTTGTTTTTCTTTTCTTCGATTCTCTTAGAACGAGTTTTTTTTCACTCTCGGGCAAAATGAAAAAAGTAACGAAATCATCGTCAGTTTGGGTGTGGGTGTAGGTGTAGGTGTGGGTGTGGGTGTGGGTGTAGGTGTGGGTGTGGGTGTGGGTGTAGGTGTGAGTGTGGGTGTGGGTGTAGGTGTGAGTGTGGGTGTGGGTGTGGGTGTCGATGACAAGATAATCCACACCCACCCCACACCCACACCCCACACCCACACCCACACCCCACACCCACACTCACCCACACCCACATCCACACCCACACCCACACCCACACCCACACCCCAGTTGGTTCGGATTCGGTTCACTTTCGGACTCCGATCGTAGATACTATCATATATATATATATATTTCGTTCTGAAATTCTCTCTTAGAAGATCTTATTTATTCGAAGTATGCCTAGATGTTGGTGTGTTTATATTTGTAAGATGAAATCATTTGATATGCCAGAATACAACGATTTACTGTTATTTACAAGCGTGTTTATTCGATCTAGGTAAGAATAAAGGTTGTTATTCGACTATTAATCTATCTTTGAAGATTGTCAATTCAAATTCACCGGCTTAACGATATTTTTTTCTCTTTGTATTTTTGTATAAAAAAACGCAGTGTTTATTGATGCATTTTTTCTAAT
Organism: Rotaria sordida; assembly: GCA_905250125.1. Taxonomy (NCBI): domain Eukaryota; kingdom Metazoa; phylum Rotifera; class Eurotatoria; order Philodinida; family Philodinidae; genus Rotaria; species Rotaria sordida. The sequence goes on along the minus strand of CAJNOL010003180.1, from coordinate 24,692 downwards.
TTTAGTTATTCTGTTGACAAAACGATGTCGATGACGACACCTCAGGTAGAAAAAAACCAACATAGTTTTTTATGATTCATTGTCTTAAGAAAGGAAAGGAAGTAAATATTCGTGTCATTTTTGTTATCTGCGCAATAAACGTTGTCAGCAATAAGAACACAGCTAATCATTTGGTGAAAATAACTTTTTAGACAATGGCGAATGCATTCGAAACAATTGAATCAAATATGGAATTCACATATAAATTCTATTTTGACAATTCTAATAAACATGTTCATCTCACTCAACAACAACTTGATCGTATTCCTTATTTATCTACTCTGGTAGCAAATAAAGATGACTTTTCAAGAATTCAAAACCAAAACGGTGAATATTTATTAAAACCTCCACTTGATTATACTTCATTCATGACTATTCTTCATTCAATTATTTCTGAACAACCATACACACTATTTAACGAATTACATGAAGATGAGAATATATTGGAACTTTTTAATTATCTTGGTGTAAATTCATTTCCTATTCCTTTTTTGAAAGGAGAATATTTAGTTCCATCAGATCCTATTAATAATAATAATCAACTATTAAGACAAGTTGAATATCACCAAGTAAAGAATCTCTCCGAAATACGGAACACGGCTGCTGAATTTATCATAGCTCTTAGCAAGAAAAAGTATGATTTACATAATTTTAACAAAGTGGAACGCATTTTCTCTTTACTTATGATCATTTTCTTCAACGTGGATGTCTTTAGTTCACGATTTCGCCATCATACGTTAACAGTAGTGGAAGAATTTTGTCTATCTTTATTTTCTGAAAAACAGCAACTTCAATTGCCTACTACTCAACAAATTGCTCACAATAAACTTATCGACTCTTGGATATATTTATACAATAATGAACAATCTGTTCCTGAAAACTTTGAAAATGCTTTTACTTGGAGAGGTGATTACAAGTCAACACAAGAGAATGATATTAATCGTCTTTCATCTGTTAATATACTGATCAGGGGACGAACATGTACAGGAAAGTCAACTTTGATCAAAAGTTTACTTGGCCATGCCGAAAACGAAAATCTCCTAAATACCGAATATTATCACCGTTCATTTCTATTCCATCGTCTTATACACAAAGAAACGAGCCCATCCTATTCCCTATTAAATACCGAATATTATCACCGTTCATTTCTATTCCATCGTCTTATACACAAAGAAACGAGCCCATCCTATTCCCTATTAAATACCGATTACACCGGGCGATCATTGATAAATTATGATTGTGATAATAAAAACCAATATATAAATGAAGCGACATCAGCTCGATCAGGACGGTTCAATACCTTACCAAAACGACCTACGGTCGACAAATTTAAAAATCGATTTGGTTCAAAAGATAAAAAATATCGATAAAAACTTTTCTAAAGAAACAATTTTTGCTTATTTAATAAATATGATAGTCCATAGAAATCTTTCTCTAATTGTGTTCGTACATCGATATAATTATACTCTAAAACAAAACATTATTATACAAATAAAGCATAAACTTTATTTATTATATTTATATGTCACATGGATGAATTCATAAATGATGAGTATACAAATCTTTCTTCAAGACTGATTATGAACTCATATTTAAAGATGAATCTTCTTCCCAAAACCTCAAACTTCTTAAAACTTTTTGAACGTCTTTGTTATAGAAGAAATAGATACAATTTCATGAAGTTTAAAATAAATCAATGGAACCTTTAGAAACACTAAACAACATCTCTAAGACTAGGGCTTGCAAGAACGATAACGCAAGAAATGTTATTTATTTGTACTATAAAGTTTACCAACAAGAGTCAAAAAAAGAAAACAATTGAATCAAGGTGTGAGTGTGTATTTCTGGGTATTACTCTGTTTGTATTATGAACAACCATATCCACATTCATACCACACTCACACTCAACCTGAGCATTTTTTCGTAGGTATAGTTCTCGTTTATAGAGCCAGTACAATCGTATTTCAACGCAAGGCATTGGATTGAATCAAGAGGTATGTCATATTATCAAGCGAGACGATAAGACATTTTCATTACCCATTTTCTTGCGTTTTGTATTTGTGAATGTACTTATTTACAATAAGATAAAGAGTGTGCATATAAAAACGATTTTCTGGGTGTTTTCTTCATTTTTCGAAGGTCATTGCTTGTCTTTTATTTCTCTGCTTTGTTGCTTCACATACACACTATAGCAGCAAATGAGAACAAAATTCAAGAATTCAAGATTCCATTTGATCTGCTTCTCCATTTTTTGGTGCTTTTGGCAACTAAACTTCGATATTATTCGTCGTTAGTAACACTACATGAATGAACTGTTTCAATGCGCACATATATCCTTGCAGTATCTGTGAGCGAAAGGAAAATTTTATGTTTACATCAATTGGATACGACATAAGTTCTAACAAAGAAGATAAGTTAGTTGAGATGCTAATTTCAATCTATCTGAAATGAGTTGATGTTAGTAGGTTCACTTTTTGTTACATACCTGACAAGATAATATTATTTGTCCTATTTCGTATTAGTAATATCATTCACATTCTTAAGTAAGTTTCAGATCTAAAATCAGACTCATTATAAACAACGTAAATGTTATAATGTAATGGATGTGGCAGAATAAATTACCGCCTTTTGTATTTTATCTTTTATTATACAGTGCGTTTTATTAAAAAACAAAATATACCACAAGATGCAGCATGAAAAGCTCTACAATTTACATAAGATCATTTATTTTATAGTTGTAATTTTTGTTTTCAAAATGAACAAAGTTTTGAGTGATCAAATATCGATGCTGCTCAAAAATCATGTTATCTTATCTTTTTAGCATCTAATATGTCTTCAATAAAATAGCAAAATATACCACAGGATGCAGCGTGAAAAAATCTACAACCTAGAAAGCAAAATTTAGTTTAATTATGTTCTTTTAGTTTTCAAGCAAAGCAAAACTGTGTGTGACCAATTTTCGATCCTGCTCAGAGATCATTTTTTCCTACAGACACGGGAAGCAAGTTTTTTCATGTTCTTATCAATTAATATGTTTCCGTAAAAAAGAGCAGAATATATATCACAAGATTCAGGATGAAAAGCTTTGCAATTTACAATGAACAATTTGTTTAAATAAGAAAAAAAGAATTTCTCATCCGAGTCGAATATTAGCCCCACACAATTTTGCTTTTTTTTGAAAGCAAAAAGAACACAATCAAACTAAGTTTTACTTTGTAGATTGTACAGTTTTTAATGTTGCATCTTACGGTATATTTCGTTTTTTGATAAAACGCACTATATGATTAAAAAATAAAATACGAAAGGCCTCAATTTATTCTGTCGCACTCGTTATTTTTTTTCTTGTTTATGTTACACTTTTATTTCGTTATCAATTTATCATATCTTATTTGCCGAGGATGAAATAGATAATTTTAAAAAAAAATCTTCACTAAATTTTGAAAAAAAAAATTGCTTTCTAATTAAATAATCAATAAATAAATTTTCACGGATAATCTTTATTTGCATAGAGTGGATCGATATGATTTCAATGAGTATTTCAACACTGATTAAAGAAAAGATTTTCCCTAGAAAATCCATTTGATTATGCTTTTGATAGTTAACTTTAGGAATTTTCTAGATCTTTGAGATATATTTCCTTGAACAGAACTCTGCTGTTCGTATATGCATGTGATAAAATCAATTATATTCAAACATAAATTGAGAACAAAAAGAGTTATATGATTTTTTACTCCCAAATGTCGTATATGGATGTTTTTTCAGTATCATCATTATCACTGATTAACTTGTCTTTATTCAAATAGAGTGTGATACGCAAGTTAACAGTGACGATGTGAAAAACACAAGATAAATTCATCGTTTTCACCGACGTTTTTCATTGTAATTTTATCAAAACACACTTGTAAAATGTTTCTTCGTCAACATTTTCTTCTTATTGTAAGCATTACCTTTCTTGGCACTATTGGATACATAGCAGCCGATAACTTTGGAGTACTTGTTGCTGGTTCAAATGGCTACCATAACTACCGACATCAATCGGATGTATGTCATGCGTATCAAATCTTAGGGTATGGGTGTGGGTGCAGGTACTCACTTCACTGACACTCACACCCACACCCTCACCAGACGTATTGATGAATAGTCCTTGAGAAAACAACAATTGTGCTAGAGCATTTCCTTTGCCTTGATCCCCAGTAACGATAACTCCTTCTTTTTCACCTTTATTCCATTTCATCACACGATGATTGTTGTTGTCGATCGACAAAGATGTAGATTGGAAATTTTAGTTGACTGAGTCCATCGCCTGGACGATTACCACCAGCTATGACTATGACAGTTGCATTCTGGCTTCTTATTTGATGTTGTCTTACTTTATGTTGGACAGTTTCAGAGATATAGAGATATCTCTGATCATTCAGAGTTAGTGCAGCACAACTGATATTGTGTATGAGAATTTCTCCTTGAGCTGTATCATGGCGACGAGACCATCGTATGACTCGTCGATTTCCTCGGTCACAAATAATGAAGCTACCTATCTCTTCGTCAATTAATGCATCACTTGGCCATGATCACCAGCTCAACTTGTTCATTTGTATTACACATCTGCCATTGGATCATACGATAACTGTGAATATCAGCGATGATCATCATCATCATCAATGTAGAGACTCTAAGAGTGGCGGAGTTGATTAATGGCATTACCTGGTCCAAGATCTCTAGCAACAGTCACCCCATTCTGTGTGGGTAGATGTGGATGTGAGAGGAAAAGAAATGCACTCATACCTACATCAAAACACTCACACTCCAAACCCACACCCCTTGTCGTCTGCTGTAAATACCTAGTTTTGCGCTAACTGATGACGATATCATATCATCTTTAAAAAAACAATAAATATTATGTGAAACAATAACGTATGCCATCATAGATGATAGAACTAAGTGTCTGATATAAAACATGAAAAAAAGTTCACAGATATTTCATTGCTGATACAATTCTTAGAGTCATGTTTAATTGAAAAATGCATTTCTTGGTCTACATGGATTGCTAATGCTTACAATATAGCTTTCGCTTGAACTAAAATTCTTTGTTTTTGAAAACATTTTAAAACTTTTTAATTATTAGATATATGATTGAACTTGCGTGTTTCAAATGTAAAAGTAAGTATACTTATCTGCAGATTTATGTTTTATAAAATAATCAAAATCATGTAATGAAGATGATGTCAACATGACGAAACTAATGGAATGGTTTTGATGTTTCCGAAATAACGAAAAACGTGAAATTTTTCATATGAAAATCCAAAACTTTTTGGTGGATGTAGGTGTGAAGAGAATCGAAAATTACCCACACCTAAGCAATTTCATCTGTATAGTGATGTAGCACTTCACAAGTCTTTACCTATTGGATTTTATTGAACTGAACTCCAACGAACAAAAGACAACAGAAAATAATTGTTCTCTTATCCAATAACGCCATCTAACTGTTTCTTAAGTTTTAGTGGTTGACTATATAGGCTAATTGAATTTATATCTTTTCTTTCAGTGTCCTCATATGTGATATATATTCTAACAACAAAAATCAAACTTTGATGTCGAACAGAAAACGTCAGAAAACAACAAGGATCAGTCAAGAGAGTCAAATGTAAGTCACATTAATTATTGTTTTTCTTACTCCCTTGTTCATTGAAACTCATTTTCTTGACAGTTTAACAGCTACAAAATTTGAAGCTTTACCAAATGAGTTGATATTAATGTGTTTTAATTATATTGATTTCTATCAATTATATGAAACATTTTTTTGTTTAAATCCACGTTTCAACAAATTAATTCTATATGATGCAAAAATTCATGTTGATTTTGGTGCAATTCCAAGTGGAAAATTTTTAACATTTTGTTTTAATTTAAATCAATTAACAAATACAAATAAAAATTATCCATTATCAATTCGAGCTGATGATGAATATCAATTTAATATATTTTTCGAAGATGACTTATTCAAAGATAAATTTTCTAAACTAAAATCATTAATAATAAATAATATAAAAATTGCAACATTAAGTAACATAATATTTGATGAAAAGATAAAATTAAATGAAACATTAGAACGATTAAGTTTAATGGAAGATATCAGTGGAGAAGACTATGAAATTCAAGGTAAGAAATTATCTTAATAATTGAAAAATGATTAGAGCATGACTAAATCTAATATGCAAACTAAAAAGAAAGAAAGAAAAAAACATACGTTAAATTCAAAGACATAAAATTTCAATTTCTATCTTATTTATCTTTGTAGAATTATGTAATAATTTAATATCATCAAAAATGAAATCATTAAAATATTTGAATTTGAATTTTGAAATATATGAGTGTGAATGTGAACATGATGTCTACGAACCTAAAGCTTATGTTGATTTGAATTTTGAAGAATTATCGATAAGAGAAAACTCATTAAATAATTTAAAAACAATTATTATTGGTTGTAAGTTATCAAAATTGTATCTTTTTGTATACATTATATCTAATTTATTTCATTAGATATTCCTAAAAATGATCGTGATTTTGCAACAACAAGAATATCGTTTTATTCATTGGCTGAAAAGTTATTACCTTGTCTACCAAAATTAAAAAATTTAATTATAAATTCAGTTTATTTAGATCTATATGATTATCAATATTATAAACGTAAAGTACGCAGAAAATATTCTCATACTTTTCTGATAAAAATGTTACATTAAGTTCGATTAGAAAGATCTAGAGCAGAGTTGCCACCTTTTCTGCTTTTTAAAAACGTCTTTCTTTTTATAGTTTATATCAACGATCTTGGATTCTGCTAAGTGATTACACTAAAAATGTGAGAAATATTGCTATCTTCATTTGCTCATGTCTCTTCTAACTCTGAGCCTTCGTTCTTGAAACAAAACCTGTTTTCTGCTCTTTACAAAAAAGGGCAAATCTTATTTTCATGGTTCGTCTTGACTCTTTTCTTAACCTATCTTTTTCTTTCCTTCTAGAGTTCGAACTATGACTATCAAGATCATATGTCGTGCGACAGTTTGTAGCATTGAAATAATGCACGTACACCTTGAGTACACCTTTTTTCTCGATTAGTCAATCCATTAAATTAGTTTTTAACAAATAGTTCAACTAGTCTAACAATAGCTGAGATAATTATTTAAAATGATAAAATCTCATTTTCCAAAATCAGATAGTGCTACAAGCTTTTTATTCAAAGCTAAGCGTAAGGAGTAATAGTGCTATCTAGGATATTAAGCTTTCTATTATATAAGAAGTCATATTTCATCCGCATATGAATTCGTGATTCTGTTTAATATTCCGAACACATAAGGAGATACGCTGCAATGGATACAAATACCTAGCACTTCGTGACAGAATATAATTTAATCTGAGACAAAATGAACAAACTTTAATCGATTCGATTTTTAAAAAAATGTTCATAGCTGACTTAAATTTATCTTCGTATGAAAATGGATCAGCTTTTCTACGTATCTAGAACCAAATAAATCGAATTCTACTAATGACGTCATCAATACTAAGATGTTTCTAAAAAAACTAAACGTTTGAAGGAATTCGATTCGCATTATCGCTCATCGTTATGTAGAAAATATCTGAATTCTTTCTTTAATATATAGGAATAACCTATAATCCTACAATCTAAATCAGAACTTCAGATCCAGTTATGAAAAGTATTTTCAACAGTTTTTATAGCTGATTAACTCTATTATCAAACTCAGTGTCATCAGTCGCTCGGTAGACAGAAAAATCCATATAAACTGATGTTAAATTATACGAACGCGGCGAATATCGATCAATGACTTACTGGAAGCTGTCAATTCAGACGAAAATATACATTAAAAGAAAATGTGTTACTAAATTGCCTTTATCTGTTAAATAGTTTTTACTCGAGTTCCCATGAAAAAGATTGGATCCTGGTGAGGAACATTCTCCTTGTGACGGTGAGAAAATGCTTGAGATACAGTTTGGCATGAAAAAAATGCTTTCTGCTTTTTGAACATTACAAGGTGGCAACTCTGATCTAGAGAATTACAAGAAGACTAGTATTGTCTAACAATGAAAATATCTTTTGAGAACAATTTCATTAAAATTTTATCCATTTCTTCCTTATAGATATTATTGAAAACTCAATACTACTATCATTTTTTATTATTTCATTTTGATTAAATTTTTCTTTTCTATGATAGACATCGTCAATTGAAGAAAAAAAATTTGTTATTTCATCAAATTTAAAATTAATTAAAATTTGGATCATTATGAATAAATACAAAAAAGATGATAACAAAAAACTTCAAAAGATGTTACGAAATTATTTTTTGAATAACAATTCAACAACAATTAAAATATTTACTATTAACAATAAAAATGTTTTAAGAAAAAAATTTTAGAACTTCATCTATTTCATGTACATGATAATGTTTTATATTTAATCTGGTCATTTTTTTTCTGAATAAACTTATATTTGTTACTTTGTAAAGAATTTTTCTTCATATTTTGGATTCACTTCAACCATGAAAGATAGAATAATGTGTTGAAAAATTAAGAAAACATATAGTTTACTCATTTTTTTTCTTTCTATCACGTGGTTTTTGTAACTAAAAAGTTTAATTTTTAGAGGTAATGGAGAGGATAATTCTTCAATCGAATTCTACTGTACGAAATGTTTAATGATATAAGCTGCATATAGTTTCAAAAAGTTAATTGATTACGATCAATATTCAATCATGCACAAAATTATTCACTTAGTCTTTGCGATCTTGACGTTCAGTTTATAATTCTGTAACCTATCATTATCCCATTCGATACATTGAATAATTTTGAGTTTTTAATTTTTATGCACAAAACATTGAGAGTTTGATGGTACAAATAAAAGACAAAAAATCTTTGTAAATTTTAAAATTCTACTGATATAAAAATAGCATGTTGAAACTTTATAATTATTTAGAAAAATTGAGAAAATTCTTTGTACCATTATGATTTTTCATCCCTACAAAGTCACCGATCGCTGTACTCCGCCTGTATTACTGTTAACGAAAAAAACGTGGGACAATGTCAAAACTTGAAGGATGAGTAATATCATCTTTGGAAATATGAATAAATCTGTTTATTCTCAACTCTTGCTTCTTAGCAATCGATGTAATGACGAAATAAAAGAAATGAAAAAATGCAGTTTAAAAGATAACACTCACCGAGGGGTCTGATTTTTATAATAAGCAAACATAGACTGAAATAATCAAAATTTTTGACTATGGATGTCAGCAGGAAGTTGCCGACGAACACATATTTGCTACAATTAAATGAACTAGCACCCATATATCTTTCACGAAGGAGTGTGGGTGTGGGTGAAACTGTCTTCTCCGATACCCATACCCTCTGCTTTTCTTTATCATCGATCGACATTTAATCTTTTTCTTTTTCGAATAAAAATCTTAAAATAGTATTTGAATAGTCATATCTTCCAATTGGTTTTCGAGGCAAAGTCCATTAATTGAAGAAAATTCATTTTAATTATTAATTTATTAATAAAGCTTTCAGTACAAGTGATTAAAACATCCAAAACAAAGGAATCTTTAGAACTATAATGGATTTGAGGTCTATTTGTAATATTAATTAAAGTTCATTTATTCAACATGTTAGCAGATCCGTAGTCAAATATAATATTTGAAGTTTGAATCTCTACCGATTTCGTTTACAAATGGCAAGTCAAGGGATAATATGTCAGTTGTAATGTCATGTATTATGGACCATTAAATAATTTTTTCTATTCCCTTATTTAGTTGTCTGAAGTTGCCTGTTAAAAGAGACTTTTGTTTAACAGAATATACTAAATACATTATTCTTAGAAACTAGGGTGTGGGTGTGGGTGTGTGGCTGTTCTCTAAATGGGTGTGGGGGTGTGTGGGTGTGAGTGTGGACCTTCATTGAACTCACATCCACACCCACACTCCAGTTTTGTACTTTGTTTTATAAAACTTGAATAAATATGTGTAATAGAAAAAAAATACATATTTTTTTGTGCGAAATGGGATGAATTCTAACATGAAATGTGTGTAGTCATCAATCAATTATACTATGCGTCAGAGATGGGCAATTCAGCTATTTTTTGACTCAAGTCAAGTCAAGTCAAGTCACTAATTCAAAATACGCAATTCCAAGTCAAGTCAAATGTGTGTTCTAACCAAGCCAAGTCTCAAGTCATTGACTTGAATTTTTTTAAGTGTCATAATTTAGTTATGTATCAATTAATTGAAAATAATTTTACATAAGTCCCTGATTACATTTTAACGTGGTTAACATTTGCAATGTCTTTCTTCACATTCTGGCCCTATGTAGTCCTCAGTCGTATAATTGCTTATATAACTGTGAATGTCGACGTCAGATAGTTTCTTTTTTGGGACCTTATTTTATGCGCACAAATCAAATATAACCTGACGCAAAAATGAGCTCTTTTTTATACGACAGCTATGGAAGGGAAAAGAAAAGAATTCTTATATATGAACAAGGAACAACTTTACTTAATGTGAATCTAATATGCATTGAGGTTGCAAAAAATATCTGACTTGACTTGTATTTTTCGTCAAGTCACAAGTCAAGTCAAGTCATGAGTCACAAAAAATTTTCTTTGACAAGTCAAAGTCAAGTCACAAGTCGTTAAAAAATTTTTCAAGTCAAGCCAAGCAAGTCAAAAATGACTTGACTTGACTTTGACTTAAGTCATTTTTAACTTGACTTGCCCATCTCTGCTATGCGTGTACTATATATGTATAAAAGATCAGTCAATGCAAAGCCTCCGTATAGTGAACACTTTTTGGAAGGTCCCGTTGGTGTTACTATAGAGAGGTTTTACTGTATTTTTAAATTATTTTTTGCATATTTTTGTAGTCGAAATTATCATTTGTATCATTTTTCAAATCATCATTCCATTGCTTAAAAGCCATTGTATTTTTTGTAAAAAACTTCACGTAGACTATTTTGGTAAAAAGTGCTTCCTCGATTGATCGTATGAAAGAGAAACAAAGTAAAAATAGCAGGAATACAATTCTTTTTGTGCTACCCAATAGAACTGATAATAGTAATGTGTCAAAAAGTTATCTCATTCAATTATCATTAGAATAAACATCATACCGCACGTCTCTTGCAATTCGGAACCTGTCATTAATAGTATCTTTCATACTTATTTTTCCGCACATATATGTCAGGCGACCACATGCCACCAAAGTCTATATTATGGTGTTGACAAAATTACCTTCAAATATAAAGATAATTGTCGTTTTATGAAACAGATAAAGTCTGAATCTTATCCATAATATTTTCTCTCTCCACCATAGCACACAGTATATATACGAAGAATATCATTATGATAAATATTCTCTGTTTTTCTGTTTTAGATCAAACCAGAATGCATGTCGGTTTTCTTCTCTGTGTGTCCATTCTTTGCTGCCTTTCGGCTAATTCTATCGGTCAGAAGGGTTCCAGCAAAAAAGCTCCAGCAAATAAAAAGATTGAACAAGATCTACGTCAATTAAAAAATCGTTTTAATCAATTTGTGTCGAATCTGTCACCGTTAACGAAGAATACTCTCAGTTTGTATTGCAATGCCACGAGAGCGTGTTGTACTTCCGCCAAGACAAAAATATACATAGCACAAAAGAAAATAAATAATACGGACGACTGCTTGGAAAGTGCATACGTGGTTTCCATTTGTCCACCCGCAAAACGTCTCCAAGAGTTTACGTCACCTGATTCATTTTTAAAAGCGTTACAGATGCTCCAAGTGTTTACAAAGTTGAAGAGTATATTTGAAGATCCCAAAATTTTGACTGCTCTTAACTTCACAGAAGCCCAAGAAACACGTTTCTGTCCTGAGAATGTTGATTACGATAAGGACGATGAATTTTTGACGGTTTGTGACTGGCAGATGACCAAGGCGCTGACGGACCCTCTCACAACATGTCAACGAAAAGTTCTTCAGAGTCTACGTACTAACAAAACTCAATATTCAAAATATTTGAACACGTATAATCTAGTAATCGATCGACTGATTAGTGTGAAAGCAAAATAATCCAATTTTTTTTGCCTCGTATTGCTATTTGCACCCAGTTATCCTGCATTTTTTTGTAATTCCTAGATGAAAATAATATGATCTCAAAACAGAAATCTCGATTCGTATGAACACCTGTTTTTCTTTGTAAAGTAGAAGAAGTTAGGTGAAATTCAACCTAGAATCTTCTGCTGTAAATGTTTTTCCTCGAATAAATATTAGAATGAAAGAAAATATTGAAATAAACAATAGATGAAAACGATGATTGTACTACGAAATGAAAACATATGCAATTTTTCAATTTTACTCTATTGTCATATCAAATGTATTTATTTCGAAATATTCTTGAGATAATTAATAAAGAAAATTTTTCTTTTGTGTCATATCGGAAAATAAGTGAGAAGAAGATCAAAGTAATACGAGATATTCTATTAAATAATCACACATTAGCAGAAGATAAACGACGCATCGGTCATCATTTTATATTAGTTAAATAATTTTATGACGTCTTTCACATATGAATTAAATAAAACTTTCAAAAACATCAAAGTTCCTTTTAAAAACAATATGTATGGTTCTTATTAAACGTTACCTAAAATGTTGGCTAACATATTTATGTTACAAAATCTATATAGTACTTTGAAAGATTCGATTACTTTTTACAAAAGCTAAAAGATGTTTTTCTTTTCAACGATGAATGTTCGATTTTATCTCTTCGTTATAAATGCATATTTACATAACTGACCATCTAACTAGCGAAAAAATCTTAAATCTGTTCGATCAAAGTTAAGTTTTTACCATAGCAGATCTATCGAAGTCTTATAGTTAAGCTTGTGGATGCCAAATTTTTCATATTCTATTTTCTTCTTTTTAGAAAATGCTACAACGTTCTCCTCAGCAACAACCAGTGGAACAGGTTGCACAGCAACAACAAGAGATTGTACAACAACAACATA
>CAJNOL010003180.1:898-11614 GCA_905250125.1 Rotaria sordida | reverse complement strand
AAAATTGCACAAATACAACAACGACAAATGGCCGAAATATTCGATCAAAAATTATCTTCAAAATGATTTTTGAATGAGAATCAGACATGTTAAAGCCCATTGTGGTCTCTGAGAAACACATTCTCAAGTAGCTATAAGTTCTTGAAAGCATTTCATAAGAAAGTAGCACATGCAAAAACATATGAAATCGATGTTTTATTTTATTGCAGTGTTTTAACAACAACCATGCACCTGCTCACTGTTAGACAAACTATATGCACCTGACACATTTGATACTCATAGTCGAAAAACATAAAGATAGATTTTTATTTGACATTGAGGCCTTGTATGATAATTTTTCGTTTAATATTAACTTAGAAATGAGGCAATTCGTCTTTTCACTTATCATTTTAGAGCTAACTACTGCTCCAATTGTCCAAGTTCTGAAGGAATTCGAAAAATAAAATATCCGGCAACCATTGATATTGTCGTCATCCTTATAGAATTTCGAAACTTTTCTGGAATCCATACATTATTGTAATTAATATGGACAAAGTCCAATACTCCTATTTCCATTTTATCACATGTTCAAGTTCTCTCTTATTTTCTGTAGAAAATCTATCAAAGATTGTTTCACCAAATTTCATAACACTCAGCGAAAACTAGAATTCAAAAAATCTTGTTGAAAATAGTGGAAAACTATAAAGATTATTTCATAGCTGACAATCTCATTTAAAACTTACAACTTTGACAAGTTGTTTTTTCAGCTCTGTCAAGATTTTGGAATTTCGTGGCTACATACTCTTTTGAAATAGTGATATCAAAAGATTTTGCTCAGAGATAAAAAGTATTTAGCTATCATCTAACTTAATCAGCTCATGTAATAAGAATATCATTGATCTAAAAACATCTGTTACTTTGTACAACAAATTAACCATTAATATTTTCAATGTTCAAAATCAATTCGACAGTTGAAGATGGTTAAAAAAATTCATAAGGATGCACACATTAATATGGAATTATCTAACACTCATTGATATGTCTGATACTTTAGTTGAGTACAAAATAATTTTCATGCATTAATGAAGTCGCTGGAATTAAAGCATTCATTTGGGGCAAAGATCATTATAAGTGTATGCAAACGTTTTTTTTTTCGAATGCTATGCAATTTTTCACTACTATTGTCAATCGTTCTATCCTCATGGCTTTCAGTGTACGGAAAGGCACAGTTTTCATCTATTCTTTGTGGATTCTGTGTTATTGTAATATGTTCCTTTAATTTTCGTTGTAATGATTCTAAACATGATGAAGAAGAATATTTAGTTGACTATTTTCTGTCATTGTCTTGAGCGGGTGTTAATTTTTTTATATTGAATAAGATACTTGATAGTTAAGTATTAGATCTCTAATCACAAAAACAGTTCGAAAGACATAATCAATCATTGCTATTGTCAGCTTTATTTGATTAACTTTAAAGAGTTCAGACTTTTTAGCTAGAAGTAAAAAAAGGTTCAGAAAATGGTACCAAAATCTCGAACCCTAAAAGATTCAGTATGACACCCTTTTTTTAGAGAGCACTGGATTCTATCGACCTACTGGTGATTTGTTGCGATATCCGCGTCAATAAACCTTGTGAGGCAATACGTAAATAACGAAGATGAACATGCTAGTGACATAACCACGCCGGTGGCATGTGGAGATATTTCATCCTCTGTAAATGGTTTTTCTCTCCTCTGTAAAATTTTTTGGGACGCTGAAGAACCACAAATTGCCTTATTACGGCAGAGACAGTACTGCCGTATGTTCCATCTATCACTGGTTTTGCATCTCCAGTAAAAATTTTCTAGCTACGCCACTAGTTAAGATTAATGTGCTAAACACGAGTCTTTTCTTTTTGTTCTTCACATTTTGCTTCTTTACTGAATAAATTCTCGATAGATCGCAATAGATAGAAAATGTGTCTAGTCAGTTCACAATAGAATGGTAAAACAGCATTTTGAGTGCATCTAGAGATTGGTGACAACGTCAGGCAAAAGAATAAAATATGAATGCTTTGCAATGCTCTTATTGTAATGCAAAACTCAATATGTCACTCAGTTTCATTGTATGATACCCATGAACTGTGATTATCAATATTGACAAGACAATTTATAGTGCACCTCAAAAGTTTTCTCCCCCTTTTGTATTTTTTAGTTTTTATTATTAGACCTTTTTAATTTATTAACTTTCTATATATAGAAAGAAAGCCCAGAACGCGCTGCATCTAATGGTATATTAGAAAAAGACGCGATATTTTTTTTACTGCAAAAATTGTTCAAAATCTTAAAATGTATGAAGAGTAACAAGTTTTTAGGATAAATTTTGATTGAAACGAGATACAGACCTGCGGTTTTCACCATTAGAAAGGGGACATAAAGATGCATCGAATTCTATACTTCGCATGTCTCTGATAAGTTTTGTTAGGGTCTTTAGCGAACCTTTCTTTAAAAATCGAGACTTCTACAGGGGATAAAGTGAAGTTTTTTGCAAAAAATACAAAACAGTCGATTTTTGAAGAAGAGTTCGCTAAAGACTCTATCAAAACTTGTCAGAGACATGCAAAAAGTATAGAATTCGATGCATCTTTATGTCCTCTTTCTAACGGTGAAAACCGTAGGTCTGTATATCGTTTCAATCAAAATTTATCCTAAAAACTAGTTACTCTTCATACATTTTAAGATTTCGATCAATTTGTGCAGAAAAAAAAATGTCACGCCTTTTTCTAATACGCTTTTTATACTTCAAACTGTATTTGTTGTTCAATATAAATATACTATTAGCTGCAGTGCGTTCTGGGCTTTCTTTCTATATATAGAAAGTTAACACATTAAAAAGGTCTAATGATAAAAACTAAAAAATACAAAGGGGGGAAAAACTTTTGAGGTGCACAGTACATTTTAGTTGAGTTCGCGTGAAATCAAAACATTTTGAAATGAAATGATCTATGTTTTAGTTTCATCCTCAACGATTACATCTTGATTGTGCAATTCTGATACAGACGTGTTATCTTGACAAGATACGCTTATAAAAGCGTCGAGTGATGTGGGTGTGAGTCTCGGTCTGGATCTTTTATTTACATCCACATCCACACCCTGTCAGCAGAAAAGACTCAAAAATCCGCAGGAAAATCTTTTTTCAGAGTTTTTGAGTTTTTACTGCTTACAGTATTTTGAGTGTATCTTCGTCAAAACAAAAGCATTTCGAAAAAACTTTTTTATCAAAATACTCAGAATTAAAAGTTCTACAAACATTGAAAGTTCCATCGAAATTGAAGATCATTTTCGCATAACGTGATTGAGACCTTATGGAAATTCCTAGCTATAAAACCAAAAACCGTTCGATCTCCTTAGAAACAGGCTAGAAGCACGAAATTCTTTTTATAGTAGATATAACTCACTAAGCTCTACAAGATGCACTAAGTCTCGACTCAAAAGCGCTCGGACATCTGGGAATGTTCCCTCGTCGTCGCCTCCCTTTGAAGATTGAGTCAACAATGTTACCGAACAAAAACATCATTGGAAACTGCTCAAATTACCATCAGAAAAGGTTTTAATAGGAAATAAAGCCATCTTTCAGAAGAATAATTTACTCAAAATGACAGGAAAAACGGTATATCGCCATGTGTCATTGTCCTAAAAGAAATAACTTCTCCAGCTGCACTTTTCTTCAGTACTTCCCGACTTCAAGATAATCTATTCATGGTCTGAATGTCAAGTCGGGATATTGGGTTTCAAATTGTCATCGTTTTATCCAGGATGTCAATCAAATCTAGCGTGTTTGTGCTCGCTTGTGATAACTTTTTTTTTTACAGGCTATTCTGACAAATTTTCTAGAGTTTCCAATAGCGATGGATTTAAACTTCTTTTAATATAATTCTTTAAAATAGCATGTCAAAAACGGGTAGTAACTCTTGAGATAGCCATCTCGTACAACATTCCATTTTGGATGTATCTTTTGATTGAGTGTTCATTACGTAGATTT
This sequence comes from Rotaria sordida, assembly GCA_905250125.1. Taxonomy (NCBI): domain Eukaryota; kingdom Metazoa; phylum Rotifera; class Eurotatoria; order Philodinida; family Philodinidae; genus Rotaria; species Rotaria sordida. The sequence continues at coordinate 7,615 of CAJNOL010003180.1, read as the reverse complement.
CAGATACTCTTTACCTTGATCATTTTGGAAAACCAAGAGAGTTTGAAACAGAGGTGAAAAACTGAAATTTTTACTTTATAATCTGGTCTTATAAAGACGAATGTTTCGGTACTTCTAATTTTGGTCGAAAAGGAAAAATGTCGAAGTGAGAGTAAGGTCAAACATCAATGTTTTCTTTCGACATTTTTATCGCTCGATATTCTTGTTTTTGACATTCATATTTTCGGTATTTTTATCTACGTCATAGTCACTTTCAATGTTAGTTAGAATAATCAATATTTCTTTCAATTTCAGGTTTTGTCGTTATAAATGATTTCGTAAGCACGGATAAGTTTTTTGAGTTAAGTCGGTGGCAATGAATATGAACGACGTAGGTTATTGTGATTCAAATTTTGACATGGTTCTCTCCTTCGTATTGTTATGGCGTTTCCACAATAGTGATGAGTTTTATTTGAAGATTCAGCGCTAGAGTCATTGTTAGCAGATGGAGATGAATTATTTTCATCGAATACAAACGTCGAACTAGAAGATCTCTTGCGTTCATCCATGCTAATTATCAATATCAGTTTTGGTACGAACATTATAAGTACGGTGAGAATGCATATCATGAACGTACATATACCATAAGCAATCACTGCGAAATTTTTTCCACGACCCATAGTGAGATCAATTGTAGGTAATGTAATAGATAAAAAGAGTAAATTATAAACTGTAAATACTAGTTGTCTCGTTTCATTAAATAAATCAGGAACTTTTCGAATTTTGTACGCACAAATTGTCGTTAATAACAATAAAGCAAAACGTGTTAATAAAACGAGCGGACCGTATACAGTCAATTGATATTTAGATGTACAATACTGATAATCACTCATTGAATCGAAAGGTGACAATTCCAGATAAAAAGGATCACCAAGACACAAACCTGATAGCATTGCTGATGAAAGTATGATTAAACCGAACAGTATAATCAATAAATAGTGATCCTTCAGATGATATTTCACAATAACTTCGCACATGTGAAATATTTTTAATAAACGATATGTTTTCAGCTAATTAGAAAGTTAAACAAATTATTAGCACAAATTTGTTGGCAACAACCTCATTCAGCATAAAAAGAATGAAATTTCTAAGGTAGCAGCGGAATCAGTGATATAACGTTATCAACATACTCTTTCAGTCTAAAAAGTAACTCCTCCGAATATACTTGTAATAGAAAGAATTACACTTAAAGCAACCATTTCAAAAAGCTAGGCCACTAGAAGTAAATACTATTAAAGCTCTATTGGCAGTGCGTTTTAAGTAACAGCAGAGACCGAAAACGAGTCGAGTCGAGCCAAGTTTGGCTGGAGGAACTCGACTTTTTTGAAAATTTTCAGTGATTCTTTCACTTGTTTCTTGGCATAGATGTTATTATTGTTTCGTGAATTGTTACAATAGAATATTAACTCATTGAAATGTATCAGTCGAACAAAACAATACAATGAACACACCATCATGAACTGACAGCATTAAATAGACTAAAATGAAGGACATATACTGACTTTCATTGTATTCATGTCACAACTAATGGATAAGAAGAAAACCACCACAGAATCGATTGGTGAGATCGATCGTTGTATTGCGCTCATGATAGAAGAAGAATATACGGATCCTCTTAGTTTTTGGCGACAACAACATATTCAACTAGCCTTAATTCGTTCTTTGAATCGAGGCTTGGGAACTCGAGTCAAGTCAGATGTTTTTTGACTCGTTTCGGTCTCTGTTAAGTAAATCCAGTTATGGCCTTTAGAATCCAAGTAGGATATAGGTATTTATGTTTTTTCAGGATTATTAGATTCCGTTAAAAGTATCGGGTACTGGCCCTAGTCAAAAGCGATTGAACTGTTCATCCCTATTTTCATAGAATAAATCGTCCATCTATTTTTTGATAAAACGAATTCCGCCAAAGAAAATTAGCATTTTCAAATTTTCTCCTTTAACTTTTTTCTGACTTTTCTTCCCCTTTTTCTAAAAGAATTTAAAAAGGAAGAATAACACAAAATTAATTCATTGAAACTTACGAGTAATGTCCCAATGATCAACATATATCCAATATGGGCTAACCAAAGCTCACTGATGCATACTAGAGACGATTGGCTATAATTTTCTAATGTACGTGGAATAACTGATATTGCTAGACTTGTGACACCTATTAGCATCAGAACAAGAAACTTTGAACTTGATGCTTTTATTACAGAATGTTTATTGAAACAACATGTGAAAATTATTAATGTAAGACATAACATTGTGCAAACAATACTTCCTCCAATCATGCTGATTAGAGTCGAACGAGAGATTTTGACTACAGGACGAATCGGCAAATCTAGTGGTTTCGTCTCAGTACCGCCCGTATACATAATTTTGATGTCTGGCAAATAGCTAACTTGGCCGTCAACGGTGATTGAACCAATTCTAACTATTTCATCACGTTGAAAATTGACAATATCAAACGGAGCTAGACGATCTCCATTCTCATCAACGCTCACGTCACCACTAACGCCGAGAAAGCTGACATTTTTCAATGTTGCAAGGTATAATTCGCGGTTCTTCTTGTCCATTGGATCCAACTGCAGCACCTCAATCATGCGATGCAAAGCATAGGCAAACATAAAGCATGCATCATAGGCAAAATTAGCGATGGGAGAAATTGAATCTGAATCTACTGTCGATGTTTCCGGGTCATAGGGTGCTGTGGACCATCGTTCTGCATATTCTTTATAAACATGTGAATTTACATCGGCAAAGTTTTGTAAACCGATGAATCCTTGTGACCATTCATAATAGTGTTGAACTGTTCCGCCTGTTGAATTCAGATACAACGCCCTATACATACTTGCATGTATACCAATCCATTGATATCCAGGACCAGTGAGACCCTCTATCAAACTATTATTTATCACTACTTGTTGATCAACTATTGTTCCAATGAATAGAATAATTCGTGCTTGAGATTGTTTTATAGTTTTCATTTGTTGCGTTAGATTAGTAGTATCTGTTGCAAACGATACCGATTCGAGAATTGTTATGTTCAGTTTTTGTGCCGATGCAATGAATAATTGAACACTATGAAACATCAGCGTATCAGTTGTATAAATTAACGCGATATTTTTCCAACCGCGGCTTGCTATCAAATGTGCTAACAGTACTGATTCTAAATTCAGATTCGGTGTTGTGCGCAGAAAATATGGATAACGAATTGAATGAAACTCTGTGAATTCCGATGATGTTGAGCCGTAAGAAATCTGAGGAACTTTATAATGACGACTCACGTATTGAATTGCCTAAATTAGTATAGTCAAATAGGAGAAAAATTATTTGCCATGTACATTAGCTTTTTACCTGTGATGTGACCGAAACATAAGCACCGACGATACCAATGACATTTCCGTATACACATTGCCAGAATGCATCTATTATTGCGGTGCCGATATCGGAGTTTGTGTTATTACTAACAAAGTTCAATTTTGTTCGAGGTAATAGATCAGAGCGATTGTTAATATCGCGAATGGCTAATTTAAATGCAAATAATGCTGGATGTCCACCAGCTTGTGTATTACTATTCGGTAAATTTGTGGGACCAAGAAATCCTAGTGTTAACGATGATGGAATTGTTTGAACATGGTAAATAATACATAAGAAGAAAATTATCTGCTGATATAATAATGGCATCATCATCTGTAATCATCCAATACATTGAAAAGTAACCACAAAGTAAGATTTATTTATAAACGAGCTGTCATTTTGACATAGACAATCTCTGAGAAAAAAAAAGAAATGTAGAATAGAATGCAAATAGTCAATATATAGGTGATTCATAATAACTGAGGATAAATTGTTGATGATATTTTTCATACGTTTGTTTGATGTAGAGGGCTGAAATTTTTATTACATATGTATCCAATCATGGTCTTTTACTTCTGAAAGTTTCACCTCTCTAGCTGCAGCTAATGATGAAATACATTGAGAAGATTGAAATGCATAAATTTTCGTACTCGATTTTTGCCTCATTTTTCATAGTGAAAATAAAGCAAAAAACCTAGTGGATGTGAATGTGAATGTCAGTCTTCAGTAAAACCACACCCACACCCTCGAACTGAGCCGCCATCGATATCATGTCATGATGGTCTTAGTCTTTCTGGCGAATAATAGATTGAATAATTACGTTAAACGATGAAAGTCAGACTTAAAACAAGGATAGATGCCTAATTCAAGTTCGAATACAAATATAAATTTCGAAAACACACTACAGCCAGAAGCCAGTTTAATATAGCTTCCCATTAGAGAAATCAACTCCTAGGCACCTCTTCATTGGTACTGTTCTAACTTTACACACGCTTGTCTCACGTTCCAACAAAACACAACCATCCCAACTTCCAACTGTCGCGAAATGCAAAAAAAAATGAAATGAATTCAGCTAATTATTTTACTTTATTTAGTCTCCATAAGGATTATAAACAGCTGAGAACGAAAGGAAAAGAATACAAGAGTGGAGAACTCATGGCCAGAGTCATGATCATAATATACATCCCGCTCATATTCTTCTCTAGCATCACGGCAAAACCTCATCCTACACACTCATTCTTCATTAATGCAGTATTTATTTACAATTTAATATTTTAGGCTGATCAAGTTATGAAAAGTATCTATAACAGGTGGGACTATACTAAACTGTACCCAAAATAATTATTTGGATTTATTGCGTTTTATTTTTATTTTTTTGTCATTTCGCATCATTTGGAATTTGAGTTGGTTGCTTTTTGTTGAAAAACAAGTCAAGTATCTATAACGAAGAAGTAGAATCGATGAAAAGATGCTGGAGGTTGATTTCTCTATTCGTAGCTATACTAAACTGTATGCCCAGAGTCACATTATGCAAAAAAATAAAAAAAATCTTATCTCTATTATAAATTATAATTCACCTAAACTATCGTAGAATTGCCTCAGCTTCATTCTGAAACCCGTGTGCCACTTAACCCTTTCTGCCTTTATCGCCACTCTGGCACCTGTGCCCTCTATAAATTATTTCTTTCTTCCCTCACCCTGGCTCCTCCACTCTCAGTCTTACAACTGCGCTTATAGGACAACCCTGTGTGGTTTATAGTTTATAATTGAGATAAAATATTTTTTCTGCTTTTCTGCTGCAGTGATAGAACAGCTTTATCTGATTTATAATTTATGATTGGATAAACTTTTTTTTTCTGCTTTTCTGTCACAGTTGTATGACAGTCTTATCTGAATTATGATTTATAATTGAGATAAACTTTGTTTCTCTGCTTTTCTGCCGTAGTGATAGGACAACCTTATCTGATTTTTAATTTATAACTGAGATAAATTTTATTTTCTGCTTTGCTATCACAATTATATGATAAGCCTTTCTGAAATATAATTTATAATTGAAATGATTTTTTTTTCTTTTGCTATAGGCAAGTGCCGGCTTGATTTTTTTTCGTCTACTTTCGAAGTGATTTTATGCAGTTGACGCATCATTTATATTTGAATTCGAGTTAGGCAACTCATGATTTGTATATGTGAAATTCAATTTCGTTTTTGTATATAGTTAACACTTCATCTAGGTCTTTCAGTAGAATCCTCTGATTTTAAAACATCTTTTCCTCGAGTCAACGATTCCAGCATCCGATCCCGTGGATTTTCGACCGAAAAGTTACAAAAACGGGCAAAAACTTGGAAGTGGGAATATGATGATCCACATTGCCCAACTACGGACGGTTTCGGCAGCAACCAGGAAAATCCGATTACTGGATCCGAGCACTGGATTCCTGCTTTCAAATTGAGGTGTGGGTGTGCGTATCCTGTCCATGCAAACCAATCCGCACCTCCACCGCACCCACACTCTATTTTCTAATGAGTAATTATCGATTTGTCATATAAACTTCAGCAGCTCATGATTATGAATGTATTTGAGATCATCTTGAATCAGTTGAATATCTATGTATCATCGCTGTACATGTTTCTCTGAAGTAACACAAGGCAAAACAAGAAGGAGAATTTCGAAATTTATCTAAATAATTTGTTTCGATCCAATCTTTTTTTTTTGTTTTATAGAATATGAAGCTAAAGTATTTATAAACAACTTCAAACCTTATAAAATATTATCAACTAGAAATTTTTGTTTCAAACTTTAGTCAGTAACTCTTCTTAGACACAGTCCTTGTTAATCTATTCAAATGATTTTTATTTTTTCGTTATTGCAAAATTTGTATTATACTCAATTCAAAGATTACTTTCTTATACTAAATTTCGATTTTTTTAGAACATTCTTATTAGATGTGAGATAATTGTTGTTCGTTCTAGAAGTGTCTCTTATACTTAGCAGTATAATTCAATGTAATATTATTTTCGATATTTGTCTTAGTGATTCCATCATATTTACGAAATACATGTCATTATAATTCCATAACTATGTAGTATCGACATGGAAACTGTGGGTTGTGTTTCATTTAAATGCTTTGACATATCTGCTATTTGTTGAATGTAACTTTCGACTATGACTGAATTATATTCTTAGTTATTCTTAGTTTTAGCAAATTCTTTTACAAATAGAAATCCAGAATTAATTTGATTCATCCAAAAAATCTCATCTATTCATTTACATGTTGAATATATAATGAAATCAAATAAATTATTAAAGATAAATGTATATTCTTGCGTTTCTATTAT
>CAJNOL010003179.1:0-25788 GCA_905250125.1 Rotaria sordida | reverse complement strand
GTTTTCTATTCAAGACATTTTGTCGTAGTTAACTTATTTTCTTTCGGAATCTTTTGCTAATTTCAAAAAAAAGGAAAAATGTTAATGAATGAGAAATAAATTAAAAAACATGGAAAGCAATCAAAAAACTATTTGTCATATGTCGACAATATTGAATGATTAGAGGTTATCAACATTCATACTCTATAAAATTCAAGTTGAGAGAAATATTTTAAAATCTTTTTTGCTCTATTGAAATCAGTAAAGTCTTATTTATAAATTAAAATTTCGTATAAAATCATGCAGGATCTCTTTTATCAATATTGTATTCATCAAACCATAGAAACACTAACATTAGAAGAAACAAAGAAAAATTTTTCTATTAAATATTGTCTATAACTAGATTTTTGTCATGTTGAGAACATCTGAAAAGTTTCAATCAGAACAATGGATTTCTTCTTGAAATATTCAACGTTCTACAAATGATTGGATCTTAGAAAAATCAAAAATTTCAGAATATTGATAGAAAACATTTCAGATAAAAAAACATTCTGTGTTACGTTTTTCTATCAATATACCATCTGATGATAAAAATCCAGTAAAATTATCGTAACTTTTGAAGAGAAGATGTATGAGCTCGAATCTCTTTGAAGTTATTCTAGTCTAGGATATCTACTCTATATGCTCAATGTATGCATTCAAACTTGATGTATACCTTTGTTTGATTTCCTCGTAAGATTGAATTACGACTAAACATTTTCTTTTTCTTCCTTCATACCGAGTAAATATTTATTCAACAAGGCAGCATACCTATTCACTGTTTCAATGATAGCTATTGTGAGATGGTGTACGCCTGTAATTGAAAAGAAAAAGTTGCAAAATTTCTCAGTATTGAGGTAATTCAAAGTTATAAATTCGTCATAAGATTCTTTTTTGTTTATGGAACAAATTTTGAAATGAAAATTAATTCTTCATTTCTTATTTTAGCGTCGTCTTAATGTTTATATTGAATTATCCGAACAAATGCATCTACCATTTGCAACTGATGTTGAATTAAAAGAACATGCTGAACGATGTCATGCCTTTGATCATGGTTTTATTTTTAAATAATTTTTTTTTTTGTTTGTTTATTTTATTTATCTTGTTTTTCTTTTTGTTTGATTTTAGAAAATGATTTTTTTAAAATTGATTTAATCATTTGTATGGGTGGTGATGGTACACTTTTACATGTATCAAGTATATTTCAAAAAAGTTGTCCACCTGTTTTATCATTTTCAATGGGTTCACTTGGATTTTTAACTCCATTTGATTTTAAATATCATGAAAAAATTTTAAATGAAGTTATAGCAGGCAATGTTGCTGTTCTATTACGTACACGTTTAAAATGTTCAATTGTTAAAGGTTTAAAAAGACAATCATCATCATCAGCATCACTTCTTTCAACATCATCTGATGATACAACAAATGAAGAAACTAATAAAAATTCTAATAAAGATGATAAAATATCACATTTAGCATTAAATGAAGTTGTTATTGATCGTGGACCAAATTCATATTTATCAAATCTTGATTTATATATTAATGATCGATTTATTACTAAAGTACAAGGTGATGGTAAGTAAAAATAATAATATTTAGCTACACAATATTAAATATTTAAATAATTAAGTTATTTATATTCAGAAGTTAAGACACTATTTGATCAAGATTTTATTATATATATAGTCCTGGACAAAAGTAGCTGCTTCTCATGAAGTGCTACTATTCTTTATGCTAGTTTGAGTGCATACATACGACAATAGAATCTGATCGCAAACATTAGTTCGCCCTTCATCGGTTCATGTGTACTGGAGTTATAATTTGCACATATTACTACTTTCTTTTTCGAGCAATTAAGACTGTCCCATATGTCTAATTTATTATCATCAAAGTCCGTGATATAGTAATTAATACACTTTGAGATAGTGAATCCATGTTATAGCTCTAACTCGACTTCATTCAAATCTATGACTCTAAAATATTCAGAAGAGATTTATCGTCCTATAGAAACTTTCAACTAAAATTTTCAAATGAATTGGTTGAATTCGTCGTGGAAAAGATCCGTCTTACTTAAAATAAGAATTTTTCTCTTCAATAGACGTTCTTAATGAAAAGACAATATCTTCGTTATTTTAAAATTTGCACTAGGGATAGATATGATAGTAGCCTTTCGAATGAGAGATTAAACGAAAATATTTATGTCAACATGATTGAAATAAGATGATCATAAGAGCAGGCCTCTATATATATATATATCACTCAATAGAGAACAGATTAATATTTAACACTAGAGTTTTACAATTGCACAATCATACTTCTTGATGTTATCTCTTGGTTTAGTATGAACTTAATGTTTTTTTTCGGATTCCATTAAAAAAAATAATAAATGATTTTCTTTTTGTTTAAGGTTTGATTGTTTCAACTCCTTCAGGTTCTACAGCTTATGCAATGGCTGGTATGTTTCTATTATCGTCTTTTTCCTTTATCTAATCATTGGAGATTTTTTAATAGCTGGTTCTTCTATGGTTCATCCTAATGTTCCTGCTATGGTCATATGTCCTATCTGTCCACATTCTTTATCATTTCGACCAATTGTTGTTCCAGCTGGCATTGAATTAAAAGTAAAAGTTTCAGAAGATACTCGTCTTACGGCATGGTTGTCAGTTGATGGAAGAAATCGACATGAATTGCATCAACAAGATAGGCAAGAAGAATGAAGAAAAAAAAAGTATAATGTTTGCTTTTTTATTTTTTTAGTGTACACATAACAACAAGTGTTTATCCGGTCCCATCTATATGTCGATTTGATCAATTAGGTGATTGGTTTGAATCATTAGCTGATATACTTCATTGGAATTTACGTAAAGCACAAGGAGGTCTTGGTGGTAGTGAATCTCCTGAACGTGATGTGCAATTAAACGAAGATCAAACGAATGATTCTTCATCTACGGAAACAACTCAATCATCAACTTAAAAAGAAAAAAGACAACTATTGCTTCGGTCTTACGTCTTTTTTGTTTTTTGTTTTATCTATGAAGTATTTCATTAATTTCATCTTCATGATTATATTTAAAAAAAAAATTTATCCATTTAATAACTAAAAATATATATGTATGCTTATTATAAAAAAATCTTTTATCGCTTTAGATATGAATATCTTACCAAAAAAACGATGGCATGTTAGAACTAAAGATAATATTGCTCGAGTTTTACGTGATGAAAAAAAAGCAGCAGAAGAAGAAGAAAAAGCACTTCGAAGAAAAACATTAGCTGTAAATTATCAATTGAATTTATTTGATTATTTTTATTTTAATTATTATGAATTTATTTTTTTTTTGTTAAGGAACAAGAAGCTCGTCTTAATCATTTAAGAGCTAAACGTGGTGATCATGTAATACAATTTCAAAGTCCTGAAGATGCATCATCAACACAAAAACCAACAGAACATGTGAATTTATTTCAACTTGAAGAACAAGGAGTATGTAGAAATTTAATTATTGAAAATATTTATTTATTTATTTATTTGTGTATTTAGTTAAAAACTAGTGATGCTACTAATGCTGAACATGAAAAAGAGAAAAAAACTGAAACAGAAGAATTTGAAAAAAAAATTGGATTATTAACTTATTTGGGTGGTAGCATTGTAGAAAGTAAAGGTAAGTTTACTGTTTATTTTCTTTTTTGTTTTTCGTAACATTAATACAAAAACAAAAAAAATTGTTTTAGGAACTGTTCCATGGTATATGGAACGAGGAGGAAGCACACAATCACTATCAAAAGAATCGTCTAAAACTGATCGGTAGGAATATATTGAGTTACCATTTAAATATAAATTCTTTTTATAGTAGTTATTTACATGAAAAGTGAATTAAGATATTATATTAAATCGAGATAAAATATTCATTAGAATTTCTACAAAATATCATCTCAGATAATTGATACGTATGATATGTATTATTAAATCATTGACAATAAGTCCTAGTATTTTGATATTTATACTACATTACTTTGTAATTCATATATAGATCCCTTCATATGTATCAATTGATGATGTGTAGATTCTTTAAAATAAAATTAGATCAAATATATATTTTTTTTTATTAGTAAAAATTATTTCAATTGGAAATGTATTAATTCTTTAAGAGATTCCCTCTTGTTTCCGACACTTGTGAAAAACAGCTCATTAGAAAATTTTGAAACTATCAGAGTAGATAGATCTTGATGAGTCGAGAAAAAGTTATTAGAGCCTGTTTAGAATGCTTAGCTTTGTTTCTTAGTTCTCATCTTGTTCTATTCAAATAAAAAGATGAAAATAGCGAATGTACCATGAAAAAATGCATGTTTTTTTTTTAACTGGAATTTATTTTGTAAGTCCTGTAAAATACCAGCGTTATATCATATTTTAAAACAAAAAAACAAAATTTACACATCTTAAACAATTTCTATTATAAATAGAAGAAAGTTTTCAACTCGATCGGATGTATTGTTATTGAGAAACAAGAATGATTCTTTTTTTTTTCTTGTCAAAAAACTCATTCTTCAAAAACAACAAAATAAGGTGTAACTTTCAGCGAAAATGTTCCATCTTTGTCGACTTTTATAGTTATATATATATATATAGATTTCGAAAGCTAACCATCATGATTGTTTTATCAAATTAATAAATTCAATATTGAAACGAGTGCTCTTTGTTTTTTTGCGTGTAATTTCAAAGTTAATATTGTGACGAATAGTTCTCTTAATAGATTGATAATTTATGAAAAAAAAAAAAAAAAAAAAATTAAAAGAATTTTTTCAATCTTATAGAGAAGAACGTGATCGTTTACGCATTCAAAAACAAGATCCACTTAGTTCTATGTCAAAATATGTTGATGATTTAAAACGAAAACGTGAAGATGAAAATAAATCATCTTCTACTAATACTAAAAAATCAACACCATCTGTTTCTTTATCATCTACATCTTCATCTTCATCTTCTCGTATTGAACAATTAAGAGCTGAAAGGTAAATTTTTTTCACTATTCTCTATTTTAATATTAATTTTAATTTATTTTTGTTTTTGTTTTTAAGATTAAAACGTGAATCGCAAGAACGTACAAAAACTGCTGCATATCTATCACGAACTTTTACTGGTACTGATCCAATATCAACTATAACTGAACAAACTCCTATTGAAACAGATGATCGTAAACGACGATATAATTCACAATTTAATCCTGATTTTGCTAAACAAAATACACAATATGCTACAACACATGATATGAATTGGAGACAACATTATTAGTTTTTTTGAAAATGTATAATTGGTATAAACATTGTTCCAAACCAATGTATATAAATAAATATTGGTAATTGTGACATGTATATATCCATAAGAGAAAAAAGTACATAAGGTAAATGAACAAGAAATAATAGACATGTTATAATAAATAATAGACGATAATTAATTTGTAATTGTTGTTTTTGAATATAATCATTTAATTGTATTGATGATGAAAGATAATCAAATATAAGAAATGAATTATCTTGTGAAGCTTTATATGATAATGATCGATTTAATGCATTTGAAATATATGATAGAGATTTATTATCTGAATTTGATGATGGATTTGTAAGTGAAGATACTGAAGGAACCCATGTCTGAAAATATCAACAATTGATATTATAAAATTAAAAGAGAATAAAAATTCAAAATTTCTCACATTAAGTGTACTTATTGTTGATTGATCTAATTCAAAATTTAAAACTGTGTCAACAAGACTTGTTAATTCTGCCATATTTTCACGATGTTCATTTTCTTGTCTTTGTGCAGCATTTTCTCGTTTTTTATATTGTTTATAAATCCATGGCCAACAAATTGTTATACCAATTAATAGAAATGAAATAAATATTGGAACAAGATACGTACAAGAATATAATGTTGGTAATATCCACCAAGGTATATCAATAGATAATCTACGATATGGATAATAATCAATTTTATCATATGATGATGATGATGATGATGATGATAACCATAAAATTGGTGAATAAGTAATTAAAGGTGCTATCCAACTAAGAAAAATACAACATCGTTGTAAAGAAAGATTGATGATATTTGTACTAGTAATAAGTAAAAGAAGAGAATAAAGTTGAACAGCATCAACAATATGAAATAAATATGACCATAGACGCCAAATAAATGATTCTGATGACCATATAATACGAAAATAAAAGAATGGTAAAAGCCAAATAACAATAATTAATGATGAAAATGAAAAATTGAAAAGTATTAAATGAAAATATGTATTTTTATTATCATATTTACATATAATCACATATAATATATGAGAAATATTAATAATAAATATAAATAAAATAAGAATAGTAATAAAACAAAATTCTATTGAAATAGTTGTCATATCTATAAAAAAAAAATTTCTTGTAAAAGACAGAAATCTTTGACTGCTTATTCTTTTAATCAGTCATACCTGTGTCTGTTCACTCTAACAACCAACAAAGCAACACTTTATACTATTCAAATCTCTCTTACTCTCCCTCCCTCGCTCTCTCTCTCTTTCGCAGGTTTTTTTCTTTCTTTTTTTGTTCTTATTGTAAATTCGAACATCTATGCATACATTCACTATAAATGTCTGTTCATTTTGGCATATACATGACCTGTCCAATGTGTGTCTGCCAGCATAACCTTTTCTTTTTTTTCTGATAAAATGAATGGTACTCATATGTATATACGTATATATATATATGTGTGTGTGTGTGTGTGTGTGTGTATGCATATAGAAAGGATAATTAGATCATTGTCTTGTTGATTAAACGATTACATATGGTCAATTAGGCAAGCATTGTTTCTTTTCATCTATGTTAAAATTAACTGATAAAAATAGTATAGTATATTTTGCTTTATCGACAGGTTCTATAGTATTTAATGTCATACCGAGGTCACTCTCACAGCAGGATTGGCTTTCTTTTGATACAAGACAAAAAAAAAAAAGAAAATTTTATCATATATGTATATTCATATGTGTGATGTAATCTTTACTCAATCTAAATAACTATCGGCTGAGAGAGTTATGCAGTCAAAGAATAACTTACCATAGGAAAAAAAAAGGCTAGAAAGTCATCTGTCAATAAAGAAGTGTATGAATCCAAAGTATTCGTATTATAAATTACTTTTTTTTTTTTTACATGTAAAGATTTCTTTTATTAATTACTCTTTTTTTTTTTTGGACAAATTATTTGTTCATAGATAAATTACATGAAATAAAACTAATATCATCTAGTTAAGTAATAAAAACATATAGAGATCATTATTTACCTTACATGTTTGTTTGAATGAAATAAATGCCGAGAGATAAAACTAAATAAACTTTACGCAATGTAGATTTATTTTTATTCGAAATATATCTATATATCACGTATGTAGAAGTAGTACGTGTTAAGGACAAGACATTTCTTATATGATTGACAATCTCAAGTTAATAAATCATTTATTTGTATAATTAGATAAATATATTAAGAAAAGTCAGACTAATAAATGAATTAATTTGTATGGTTCATGTATCAACACGTCAAAGTCAAAGATTCATAATTATTATAGTAGTATGATAAAGATAAATGTCATTTAATACTATCGTAGATCAATATAGCATTGTAAAAAAAGATCTTTTAAATTTCATATTGAAAATAGCCATAAACGTATAAACTATATAATCGTGTCTATTACTTTTTTTTTTGTATTTAATAGATAATCATCTGAAAAATTTTATGTAATCAAAGATTATCATTAACTGTAATGAAAAAAAAACAAACAGTAAGTGAGATATTATTAAATAAATAAATAGTAATCAATACAACTATCTTAGCTGTAATGATAGTATGTATAAGTAACGTTGAGTTAAATTGATTATCAATAGAAATATATATAGATGAGAAGTAAAACAAAAGATAAAAATGAATAATGGATTACAAAATGAGATATATCACTCAATTTTATGAGTACAATATTAGTATAAGTATTACTTTAAAAACATTATTTCTATCAAATAGTGAATTATAGTTATTCTATAGAATAAAGAAACTTAGCAACATGTTAGACGGTTTCAATGTATATTGAATACAGCATATGGTATCTATCCCTTTTTTTAGTATAATTTAATTTTTTATTCTGTTGAAGAGAATAAACGATTATAACTGTTAGAAGTTAAATATTTCTGATTTCTAATAAATTATTTCTATTGACTTTGCATTATCATTGTAAAAACTTTAAAAAAAAAAAGCAGAACATATTTTGATAAGATATTCTCTGTTAATAAAATCATATTTACATCATATAAGGTCCATTGACTTATATCCATATGTCTTTGTTTGTATAGTATCATTTTTTGCTCTGAGCGGTTTAAATCGATTCATATGGTAAAAATCATCTTAAAATTAATGATTTTATCATGATTTATTAGTCCGAATAATTTTGAGATGATATCATGCAAAAACCACGAGTTTAGTCGATTTCCGAAGAAATGAAATAGAATATATGGCATCATATTTATCCAAGGCAATGCTTACCAACTATAATATTGTATAAAGGAAAAACTTGTCGAGCAATGTACTAAGCGAAAATTTAGAGAGAATTTTAAATATAAGTATCACTTACTCTATCGTTTGTGTTTTGTTGATGATTATGAACTTTGTTTCTAAAATACTTCGATTTTTATTGATCCATAGAAATTAAAAAATACTTTTTTTTTTTTGTACTTCATCCATGAAGAAAAGAAAAGCATATCGTACATGTGTAATATCATACTGTATAGTTTTGAATAGCTTCTACAGTAAAATGAGATGATTTACATGTGCAACAGACAAAGGTTTGTCTTCCATTTGTTTTGTATTAACTGAAATGAATCCATAAATACATATTTAGTATAAATGTTCAATATATAACCAACTATCTAATTCTCAAAATAGTTTTGGATATCATGTATTGAAGAATGTCGATAAATTGTAATTAATCATTGAAATTGAGATGATTGATTTTCATGACATGGAGGCGTTTATATATATTCTAAAAAAAAAACGAAATTTATATTCAAAGAATATCAGCATACACATGTAGTATTTTTTTATATTTGCTGATTGCTAAATTATAATCATAAGTAACAATGATCTCAAACTTTATTATTTTAATCGATAAGGATAGTCTAAATTTGTTTGACTTATATGAGCAGCTACTAGTCAATCCTATGAAGATATTTGGTTTGATTTGAATCAATAGCTTGAATATACAGAGATGTCATATTATCCATATGCTGGGTAACGACAAGCTATAAGTCATGATATCCAACGAAGCAAATACTCAACTCGTTACACCAAATTCACTCACAATCGCTTTATCTTGAATCTCGATATCTGAGTTATGGATATGATGACACCCCGCAATGTTGTTGTTGACATACAATTAGATTTAAATGAAGTGCTGTATAATAAAAAAGAACATCACGGAATCAGAAAAGCTTTTCAATGAAAATTTATCTAAGTTAAAAAAGCTTATAGTCAAAAAGAAAAAATATTTTTTCTGAAAATCAATTCTCGTCAGCGGATTTATGTTTTTTCACAATTAAATGAAATCGATCAATAAAATCATTTTAAAAAGTATTAACTTAGTAAAAGAGAAAAGATATCTGCATAATATTTCTTTTGTTTGAATCAAGTGTAAATAAGGACAATATTTCAATAATTAATGTTATGACAACTCTCTATTAGTAATTGTTTTTTTTTTCTGTGGTCGACAATCAGAAGATGATAATGACAGTTGTTTGTTGCCATCGTGATAGCATTCAGGTATGACTTAAAACATCAATTGAAGTTGTTGTGAAATTAATCTTTAGAACATCATCGAAATACACTCATGACTCAATCTCTTTAATATTTAATTATTCTCATGGATATTAAATGTGTGAATAATTTTTTACTAAAAATTGTTCACAAAACTTTATTCAATCATGCAACACTCCAATTCTAACCATTCTTCTACTATTGGTAGCATTATGCAATAGAATTTTTCAGTTATCCAAAATGGATTAGACTTATAATTACATTATTAAGTTCTTGCAGTATAAATATATATGTAACAAACGTCGAGTGTGGATACATAAAGTATTAGTCAAAAGAAAATTGACTGTTTCCATAATTCGATCGAGGATAACAAAAGTAAAATATAGTCTGTATATCAATTGTAGTATACATGCACTGATCTCCTGTGTCGGAGTAATTAAGAATAAAAAAACAATCAACATCTTTTGGAAGGTTAACTTAAAATGATCAGATAACAAAAGAATGAAAATCTTAACGAAACATTAGTCCGATCGTATCATTCGATTATTCACACTCTACATAAAATGCCGAAAAAGTTAGACTACTAATGTCTTTTCAACTAGAATTTTACAATCGAGTCACGTATTCAACATTCAAAATGATTCGGTGCCTGTCTATAAGACTATGTAAATCCTAATATGCTTAATTGTTTTAAACTATTATATTTATTTATAGAAATAGTTTTATCATATCTTAAGAGATTGATACACTTGAGAATAACTAACTTAATCAGCAGGAAAAATTATTTTTACTATTTATGATGATGATGCAATGACTTAACACATAGGAAATTGAAGTTAACTATTTGAAGCGTGAATATATGTTTCCATGATGACAATAATCAATAATGCATATAAAATATATCTACATTTATCATGTTTAGCTTCGCTATTGCTTTTAATCTAAGTGTCATCAGCGACAAGTAAAAATATATTTTGTAATACTAACAGAATTTTAGAATGACAAAAACAACAACTGATATAATAAACTACTTGATTAACTCAATTTTTGTTTTTATAATTGACAAAATTCTTATGTTGAAAACGAAATATTACTATCGAATGAATGTTGAATACAGTTAAATGAGTTCGATTCGAATCTGAATATGAAAATTTGTATCTATAAAGCATACTATAACCACAATTATAGAATCTTATTTGATCTAAAATTCAATTATTCATAAATTGATTAAGGGTCAATAAAAATAGCAGATTTTTTTTCTAAGTGATTATTTTTCAAAAAAAAAAATTCTCATCATACAGTTGAATGAACAAAATATTATTCAATTTAGTTCATTTGAAGATACTATTTTCAAAATTTTACATATTTCAAGTTATGAATATTGTCGATAGATTAAAAAGTAATATTTTCAATAGTAGATAATCCTTTGATGATATAAATAATTAATTAATCTTATTGAATCTATCAACAATATTAATCAATTTCAAATTTCTATTTCTTTTTTTGAATTATTTTCATATATCTACCTGAAGAATAATTTTGATTTAATGTCATCATTTTAATCAATATCACTGAAAGCTGAGTACAAAAAAAAGAAAAGAACCAACAAACAACGTACACATTTAGAAAAAAAAAAGAAAAAAAAAAGTTGACAATTTATTTAAACATGAGCAGTATTAAGTAAAATTACGCTTGAATTTTTTTTTCTTTTTGATTTACATTTTGAATCACGCATAGATATTAATGATGGCCTAATTTGACAATTATCTCCAACATCATGAACTACAGTTAATGCATGTGTTGCAGATGAATTTAAACGATGATGAGAATATGTTTTATAATCATCAATTTTTTGACAATGCCAACAATTAAATATAACTCTCATACATTCATGACGTAATTGATTATTCATTATACCATAGACAAATGGTGATGCACATATTGATATACAATAAAGTAATGTTAATAAAACAAATATATCTGGATGTAATTGTCGACGTTTATCATATGCACGTACAAAACCATATGGATGATAACCAAGAAAAAATAATGTAAATAAAACTGCAAACATTTTTGTAATACGTATTTCACGTCTTAATGAATGTGATATTGATACTGTATTTCCATTTGTACGTCCGCTTGTATATGATGCATGATAAACATGACAAAATATTCCAACAAAACAAAATATTATTATAACATTTGGTAATATAATTAATATAGTTATATTAATAAATATTTGTAATTTATTACGTATTGAACAACGTAATGCTTGAGATGAATATCCAATTGAATTTGTTGTAAATGATGGTATACAACAAATTATTGGCAATATTCGTGTTATAACAAGTGAAACAATTACATAAGTTTTAACAGACATACGACGTAATAAGCTTGGATAAACGACAACAATAAATCGATGTATAGCAATTAAACAATGATGCCATAAAAGACAACCCATACAAACCGTTGAAAAATAAACAACTAAATTACATATTAAAGGTCCACCAAGCCAACTACGATTAGCATAGGAAAGACCAACAAAAAATTGATTGAAACCAATATTAAGTAAATCATTGAATTGTAACTTAAAAATAAATAATAAAAAAAAAAAAAATTTTTTTTATGAAAATAGTGGAAGTACTTTGTGTATATGTTTTCAATCAATTGAAGATACTTAGTTGATTGCATCTTTAATATCATAGAAACTAAGATCATTTAAACATTTACAAAAGATATATTTCTTAAAATATTTAATTTCCTCAGTATTTTTCAATCGTTTGCTGATAAAATAGTATATACTAGGAAAATAATTAGTAGATACGATGGGTACGCTTGCTTACTTCCGATTTATTTTTCTAATTCCCCTCAGTCTCAATGTCATTCCCATGCTGTTTCTTTGAATTGATAAATGAATAAATTGAGATTTTCTAGCTTGAAAGCGAGAGGTTTAATTATGTGTTATTATTAAATTATTTTTATTCTCTCATGCAAACTAATTAATTCTGCAATAACAACTTATGTGTGAGAATTTGTTTAGTGATAAGTACTCCAGCGAATTTTTTGACAACAAATAACATGATTAAACTAATTGGCAATCATTGTCAACGAATATGATCCAACTATAAGTGAAAATGATTTCCGGTATGTTGTCTTTCTTATTTTTAGATGACGAAATTGTTAGATAATTGTTTAGCTAACAAAAAGAAAAAGAAAATGAAAAAAAAAAACAAAAAAGGAACAAACGGAAGTTTTTCTGTATGTGTGCATTTATATCAATGTTAATTTGAAAAATAATTTTAATTTCTTTGATCTTTTTTATTTTTCGTTCTTATAATTAAAATAAATCATATCTTACCGAAACAATGAATATATTAATAATATTTGTTCGAAGTTTTTTTACAGAAAGTATCGTTGTTATAAGAAGTATATTACCAACAAGACCCAAAAAAATGAAAACAAATGCAAGTATTGCACCAATAAATGTTGCTTGTCTAGTTGGTTGTCTTAATATTGGTTCATTTAATATTGTTTGATAATCAATTGTTGAATTCATAATTATTAATATATCATTTGATATCATTACTGTTGTTTTATTCATTGTTATTGATGACGAGGGAAAAAACAAAATTTGTTGCGGGTAATCCTAGTCGGGATTTAGTCTAGAAATAATTTTCAATTTTGAGAAAGAATAATAAAAGAGGTGTAGATAGTTCTAATCAAGTTAACATGTAGATCTCTTTCTATGGAAGTATTTATTCAACAAGACATACCAGATATAGAGAAAGATTTTTTTTTCATTACAGCACACATTCTTCATTTCCCTCGAGTTGTCTTCTATTTTTTTCTTTGTTTTCTTTTCCTTCATTTTTTTTCTTGACTAGCATCTTTTTCTTCTGTCTCTCTCTCTCTCTCTCTCTCTCTTACTACTCTATCGCAGTCTATTAGTTCAAATAAGAAGTAAATCAAATGACTTTCATATATATATATATATATAAAGCGTATATGTAATAGCGAAAATAAATGAATTTATATTAAAAACGAAAAAAAAAAACTAAAATTAATGGCTATTCACAATCGTATGAGAAAATTTCAAAAAAAGATGCATATATCATCATTCGATTTCCTGACATACGATAACAAACGCATCTAAAATCACAATATTTTTTTTTTATAATCATTTGTTAACTTTTGCTTGAAAAGCCCCTTGTTTTTCCCTACAATGCTATTAAAAAGTAAACACATTTTATCGAGAATAAATTTTAAAAAAAAGAAAAAGAAAAGCATAATTAATCTTAAGTATATCGATATAAAAATTTCATGCTCATGTTAAGTAAAATTTAATTAATAATATATATATCTAGTATTTGACATAGCATTTTCTTTTTTTTTTAATTCTATAAAAAGAAGTAAAAAAAAAATGTCATCAATTAACAATTTGACATGCATTGAAGAAACAAAAAAAAAAAGAAATTCTATAATGAAAATGACAAATAAATACATTCAAGAGGGCAAGTCTATTGATAGATTATTTCAATGAATGTCTATTTAACAAAAAACAGGTAGAAGAAAGATGAAGATGACAAGATTATTAAAGATTTCTTCTTTGTTTTTACTTATGTTAATATAATTCATAACTTCTATGATTGTCAAACTTATGACAAGACAAAAATTATACATATTAGATATTAGTTTTAGTTGATGAATACTTACATTAACTACAGATATATCTACAGCTGTACATATATATAGTGACAACATGATTAGAAGAGGCTTTCAGTTAGAAATAAAAACAAGACAGTAATATTTAACATCAAATGAGTTTGATGTCATTGCCATCTAATAAACACCAAGAAGAAAAGTGTATTGACACTCTATTTTCTCATTAGTTATTCTTCTGGCTTTGTACTTGTATTTGTTCTTTCTCTATGTTGACATGTTTCTTTATTTTATCAGTTATAGAATTCACAAATTATAAATCGGAAATAGAGAACTTACTGATTTCCTTTTTTTGTCTATGCCTCTTGATAAGCATCAAACCCAGGATATAACTATCGACAAAGAAAAAAAAAAGATAAGATCAAAGACTACCGTTTTGCGTTTCAATAATCTTAGTCTGTTTGGATCAGATAATGTTAATGGTTGTCTCATTATTTATAATATATAATATTGCTTCAAGGAAAGAAAATAACGTCAAAAAAAAAAATAAGAGAAAAAACATTTTCTCTGTTCAATAAGGAAAAATCATGATCATGATCATCATCATCATCATCACCATTCTATTCTTTTTTTTTCCATTCTCTTAGTCTTTATTCTAGTTCTTATCATCATCATCATCATCATCATCATTATCATTGACATGAGTTTTAAATAGAACGAAGAAAGAATGAACTCTTCGAAACGGCTATTTTTCTTTCAAAAGTTCACGTTTCTATAATCAATTGTTTTTTTTTATTGTTAATATTTATACTATATGGTTATTATTGTTATTATAGACTCACTTATCTTTTTGCTTTAACAAGATATAAATCAAAATGTACATGCATATGAATAAAGATATTTTTTCTCTTTTCCTCCTACATATATATATATATTATTGTTTTCTTGCTTTTGACAATCAGTAACCAAGTGCATTGGTCTAACAATCGAGAAGATGATGGAAACTACCGAAAATGAATATAGTTTTTCTGCATGAATAGATAGATATTTTTATGATATTAATAGCTTACTTATCATTCATATTATCTAGTTGCAACATAGATAGAAATAGATTAGATTTTTCTATACAAAGAGTATTCGTGACAAAAAAAACTTACAGGCGAGACTAATAAATATCTATTGCTAATAGAAAATAAGTATATAGATGATATTACCAATATCGAATATCATCAAATTTATATATTATACACAAAATGCAAATCAGATGAATCTAGTTTTGCAGTTGTTCTCGATCAATAGTTATTCTCATAGTTTAATTACAATTTGCTATACTTCTTAATAATAGAGACATCTGTACTAATACTAGGACAACGAAAAAACAAACTCAATTTGCTGTTTATCTCATTCCAGTTAAGCAAACTTCTGAGATGGATGAATAAAAGCATGCATACACTACAAAAAATAAGAACTACTAAGTTACAATAATAATGCTGTCCCAATATGATGCTAAAGGTGCTGATTGCTGACATTGTGTTGGAGGATTATTTTTGCGTACCGACAAAGCCTACATATTCTCTAGAGATTCAATCAACGACTTTTTTTTCTTCTGGAAAATTCCTGACGTAATGTACATGCATATGTCAAAGAGATACAATGAGTAAATTAATTATAATCGAAATAATACTTTCGTATAAATGTCTCCACTATTAAACAATAGCAATATGAAATATTTAATATTTGAAAGATATTGGATATAATAGAATCTCATGTGTCTTATTTAGTTATCTAAGTTTAGATAATCTTCTTTCTTTATTCTATAGTAATATCTCATTTTACCAAAGCTTCATTATCAATACATTTTTTTTTCTAATTTCTTAAATTCTTAGAAAGAAAAAGAAGACTCTTATTTATGAATGAATGACTGATTTTCAACTTTTGTATATGAATTCTTTTATTCTATATTTAAAGATATTAAAACATCGATGACAAAGATTGACAGAAAATTGTCTTAACACAATGAATGACTACACGCATGTTCGCATAAAAAAAGAAAATTACAAATGTCTTGGACGAAATAAAAACGTGAGCACTTGTAATATAAAAGAAAAACCTTGAAAGAGATAAAGAACCGTCAGAATATGTCAATCATATTTTAATGAATTGACAATTCACTGAAGATTTAGATTTGAATAAAGACTAATTAGTCTATCATTTTGCTTTTTATTTTTAAGACGCATTATGCAGTAATTCTATGACATGTTTTGAAATAATGATCAAATAACATTTATTAATTTTTTCATATTAAATGACATCTTTGAATTATGATTATGATCAAATAACAAAATGATTTTAATTGTTTAAACATTGATATAAATGCTAGATCATTTTATAATTAATTATTTAGTAGGATCTAAAGTGTTTATAGGTCAACATGAACTGTATTATAGAGAAAAAGAACAAGTTATTTGTCTAAAATTATTCAAAATCGTATCTGTAACTTAAAAAGCAGATCATAATTGATATAAGATTAGTCTATACATAAATTTATTTATTTATTTATTTTATTTATCTGTCGTTCTACATTAGTTACTTTGAAATCATTGATTTGATTAAAAAGATGAATCAATGAGTAAATTGAAATTAATTTTAATATCATTGAAAGTTCATCAGATAAGATTATGTTAATAAAAGAAAAAAACCAAACAGAATTTTCACATACTATACTGCTAAGTTTTAATTTTCGAGCAAAAAAATTCGTATAAAAACTAATCGATGAAAATATTGTTATGATTATTCAAATAATCATTATAAAATATTGTCTTTTGTTATTATGTATTATTAATTCATAACTGGCTTTTTTTTTCAATAATCTTGTTTTGTATTACCTTATGCTTCTCTTTTTAGTTCTATTTAAAAAAAAAACTAAGTCTATATTTTCAATATTCTTGTTTTGATAAGTATATTTAATTGATACTTGACATGAATAAATAATCTTCTTTTATTTGATGTTTTGTATCTTAATAAGATATTAACATTAAAGTTAAGGACCTAATATACAAATGAAAATAGAAAAAAAAACCAAATAAGATTAGATTCTTGCTCTTTTCCAATCGTTCTTTGATAATTATCAGAGATACAATCGATTCGATTTGAACTTTTTAGAGGACGGAAAATATGCTCGTAATTTGAAATGATGCGTCAAAACAAAATTGACCTAAACGAAAATATCGAGAAAACTAAAGAAAACTTATTTGCATTTAATTTTTGGTATAATGTCAATAAATAAACGATAATTTATCTCATATTTTTATGCACATTGAGAAAATTGACCTCGCTTTTCTGATTGCTTAAGGAAAGGTCTAATAGATTTTGTTTCCTTGTCTAATACATTCGATAAGTTTTGATTCAATTTAGTTTTTGTTGTCAAAACAAACACGAATCAATCCCATCTCGCATAGTTAAACAAAAAAAAACCATTAAATCCTTATCTAGCTATGACTATTACTGACTTGTTTTTCTATATCATTATCAAAGAAGAAGAGGAAGAAAATAGTCAGAATTGTTTGTTCTATTTTCACTTGTATGTCAAATCATTAGTTTTAATGTTATGTATGATAAAATATTTCGTTGAATGTCAATGTTTTAGTTTTTATTAATTCTTGATATTAAATTAAATAAAAGAAAAGTATTTATTCATGTTCAATATCAATTTTTCAACATATTTCAAGAAGAAATCTTATTTGAAATAAATAAAAAAAAAAAAAAACTTTATGTATTACATACTTCTGATTCGTAAAAGCATAATAATGTTATTGAAAAGAATACATTGCTAATTAATAACAATATGTATCTCAATTTTTTTCTAAATAAATCCGTAATCTTCTATTATGCGTCACGAAAGAATATTTTATATGAAAAATAAAAACGCTTGAAGATTTGAATAGAACATTGAGACGCAATGAAGTTCATGTTCCTAGTTTTTACCAATGATCACACTCTATTACCATGATATATATCATAAAATAATCAAGAAAAAATTCTATCAGTCTACAAGAAAGACAAGTATACAATCAGTATTTGTTTCAATTTCTTCTACAAATTATAAACTAATTATACCAACATTCAATCTTATATGTATCACTGAATTATGTTTAAAGCACATAATATTGTATAATATGTTGTGAAAAAGTTTATCAAGTAAATTATTTGAAGAAAAATGTAAATAAAAAAATCTATTATAAAATGGCAAATCTTTCTAATCTAATCCATCTATATCTGACATATAATATTCACTAACAAAACTAAAATACATTAAAATAGAGTACAAAAACGACTATGTTTACATTTTTTTTTCTTTAAATTATTTTCTATAGAATTTAATATAATATGTTCATTTTGTTTATTTTTAAGTAAATGTTGTAATTCACTTTTTAATGAAACATATTCTGTTAATGGAACACTAATACCAGTTCGTTGTTGAAGTTCATTATTTAAACTATGATACATAGATGCTGGTTCAATTGATATAATTTCAGCAAGATGTACAAGTGCTGAACCATTCAAACGTGTAACTAATGGTCGTAATGTATCAAAATTACTTTGTGTTGTTTCACACCATTGACTAACATCATCTGAAGACCAATAGGATACCGGACGATGCATATAACTATATGTTTGATTTCGTATTTCATCTGAATTTGTATTATATATACGACTAATTGATGAAACAACACTTGTTCGACTTGATAAACGTGTATGATTATCATCAGTAGGATTTAAATAACGTTGAATTTCTTTAAGAATTGATTGTATATCGATAATTGGAATATTTTCAAGCCAATTTCCGTCAAGTTCACATTCATGTTCAATAAGAATTGTTAATAATGGAATTTTAAAAGCTTGAATTAATATATAATGATAAATAAAATGTGATAAATTATCATATTTCATTTGTGTACTTGCACAGAAAAGACATATTGATGAACGATTAATTAAATGAATTAATGAATCAATTGATTGACATGTTGAAGTTATAATAAGTTTAACTGTATATTGTTGTTCAATTTGAAGACGATCACGAAGTGTTATACATAATTCATGATGAGATTCATCAGCATTAAACATACAAATAAGAATATTTTTTGGAATTGAACAACCACGACTGAGTGTTGTACGAACTATAAAATAAAAATCAATATAAAAATAAAAACAAAAAACAAAAAACAAAATTCTACTTGTATTTTTATTATTTGAATCTAAACTAAAAAGAATTGCCTGTGATGCAATACGTATACTTAGAATTGAATCTGTAATATTTGTTTTTAACCATCGACATAAATCAATATGTTTTTGTAAATTATTATGAATATTTGTTGATGTACTAAATGAAAAAGTCCATAAAAGTTCAATCATAACATCAATTAATTTTGGTAAAATATCATCATCTTGTTGTACAAATAAAATTGTATCAATTAACATATTTATAAGATTAACTTTTTTTGTTGAATTAATTAATTCATCAACAATCATTGTAAATGATAAAAAACTTGTACGTAATAAAACAAACCATTCAATAGCTGCTATAGCAATTTGATTTTTTGATGATGGTGATATTGAATCAAATGATGTATCATTTGATGTTGTAGCTAATGATTGAAATACATTTATAGTTCGTTGTATTAATAAATGAATAAGTCGTTTAAAAAGTGATGTTTGATATAAATCATGTTGAGTTATTAAAAGTGCTAATGGATGCCAAAGTTGAATACAACGTTTTGTTTCATATAAAATATGTTGTACAAAACCTAAATGACGTAAATGTCGTTTACCATTTTTTGTTGAACATATTATAATAAGTAATGAAGCAATATCATCAATTAAATTTGGTGTTTGACATAATATTTCAAAATGTGGTAAAAGTGATGCACAAAGATTTTCTCGTATAATTGCTTCTTTATTTATTAATACTAATTGATTAATAAAAGCAATAAGATGAATAATTAATAATGATATATCATCATCAGAATTTTGTGGTATTTCACACCAAATATGAAGAATTTTATTTATTAATGGTAATAATTGTAATGTTGATGTTATTTTAGTTGATGTTGTACAATAATCAAGACATGTAAATAAAAGAAATATTGATCGTATATTTATTTTATCACTTGTTATATTTTGACGTAAAAATTCTGTTGAAAGTTGTATAAATAATGAACTATTAAGACAATTTATTATACATGGTGTTAAAATTTTGTGAATAATTGAATTATTTATTAAAATTGGATGACTATATAAATTAAGTAAACAATTTACACAACGAAATAAAACATCAATTACATCGGCTTGTTCAGCTTGTATATCGGATGTTTCAGTTTGAAGTTGAATATCATCAGGTGATAGATGATCTTCATCATCCTTTGTAAAATAAAAAAAAAGAAATTAATTTTTTTTTTTTGTATGGAGCTCACATTATATAAATATAGTGAGTATAAGTTTTTTGTGACTTGCCCTGCAAAGTAACGCGGAGGCATCAACAATCATTAGATCCGTTTCCGTAGGAACCGAAGATAACAGGTGTCGGACTCTTTTTTCTCAGAGTTCCTTAGCAATGGAAAAAGACGCTGAATGGCATTAACAACAAGCAGGGCTCTCGATTGTTTTCAAGAGTGCCAGGAGCTAATAATTTTTCGCAGACAGTACTCATAAATGCCCCCCTAATTTTTCCAAAAGTCAGAAGTGAAGAGCAAAAAAAAAAGGTCTTCAACAAAATTTTCTAGGCGTACTGAAGTACCTCTGCGACAGCCGGGCACTTTCAATCCGAACTCTAAGCGCTACTAAAAATTTCGCAGACAAATAGCAAGAAAATTTTCGCAGACACTCTCAAAAAGTGCCGGGGGCTAGCCCCCGCCACATCGAGGGGCCTGACAACAAGATTTAGACTATGCTAAAACATTCCGAAGTCTTCTTCGAAATTCGAATGGCTCTAATACGTTTGTGAATTTTCGAGTAAATGAAAATTCATATTCAAGATATCAAGAATGAGGAGTAGTGATGCAGTGATTTGTCACAGTCATCATATGATCAACATAAAAAAGTATAAACTAATCAATATCAATGTTTTTGTACTTGTTGTCGAAATATATAATAGTGCGTTGAGATCTGGCGTAGATATAATACATATGTATAAGAGACTTAGTTACCAGTTAAATCAATGATTAGAATAGTCTTAATGTTAAATAAAGAACGATAGAATACGAAAACAAGAAGTAACAAGGAAAAGAAGATTTCTTTGTAGTGCAGAAATAAATAAGACAGATTGTTTTCTCTGGCAATCGATTATCCTTTAACAAAAACCGTGATTTATCAGTTAACACAGTATGTTTTAGTATAATGAGGATAAAGAACACATGCAAGTCCTACATTTTATTCTTCAATGAATTGCGTTGACAAATCTTTTTATCTTCAAAAAACAAATTTATTTTCTTGACTAAATTAATAAATAATAATCTTTTAATTGATTGATTGACTTTGATTTTCTTTCTTTCTTTCTTTCTTACTTTTTAATTCTATATGAAATTTTCTATTTAATAATAGAAAAAAATAACTTACAGATAAATGACTTGTTACTAAACTATGTTGTTCATCATTTTCAGTTTTAATTAATTGATTAATAACACGACATAATGTATTAAGAAAATTTTCTTCAAGAAATAAATTATTCATAGTAGTTTTAATTAATTCTTTATTTTTATTATTTAATATTAAATTATCTTGTTCAATTAACCATTCAGATAAAAGTTTAAATAATTGATGAATATAAAACATTGCTCGATATTCATTACCATTTAATGTACCATTAATTAACCATAATTGAAGTAAACGTTCAGACCATTGTCGTATAATAAGAAATATTTGATGATTTATTATATTTATATCTAATTGTTCAATTGACATACATGATATTGATTGACCAATAAGTGATAATGATGAAAGAAGATGTTGTGGTGGACATGCATGAAAAAGTGCAAGAATTTCATCAAGATGTTTACCAGGTGATGAAGATGTTGTACATAATTGACGAATTTCATTCATATTTCTTTTCTTTTTTTTGTTTCGATGAATAAAAATGCAAAAATACCAAATGATGAACGAATAGTTACATCAAATGAAGAGAAAAAGAAAACATGAGCGTATATTAAATTCTGAGAAGAAAAGAATGGACAGACATATTATTTCAATTCACTTTCTATATACATATTGACTCATATATACATTGAGTGATGAACAAGAGAGAGAAGAAAAAAACCTGAGACGACACAATTGAAAAGAATTCTAATTGAATCCATCAGCATATTCGAGTGTTTATTAAGTTTATTTTGTCTGTAAAACAGACCATAGACGAGATAAAAATTGTAAAACGTTACATGCAACTTATTGTAACCGTTTGTTGTATTATAAATCAATTTATTTAACAGAAATTTTAAAAACTTGAACATTTTTTTTTCGAAAATAAAAATTTCATGTATGAGAATAAAAAAGATTTTTGAATAAGAGAACTTTACAAAGAAAAAAAAATGAACTTCAATTATTAAACATTTTTGAAAGTAAATTTAAATTAAAAATTTTTATTGTTAATAATTCATTCTATTAATTCTTCGCATTTTGTCGACTTATTTTTTTAATGTCAATGATGATGATGATCGAGAATAATGTGGCTTGTATGGTAAAGAAACCATTCAAATTGATTGATCGAGTTTATGATAATATTAGTTTAAAATTAATGGCAACGTTCAAGTATAAAGGACATCCTAGAAATTCTCAAGTAATTTTCAAATCTATCGTTCTCTCATACAAACAAAAAAACAACAACAACGTTTTGAAACTTTGCTAAATTATTATATTAGGCATACAAAGTAACTACTTCAGCTATGTCCCAGCTTTTAATTTTAAGAAAATCTTCGTCAGATTAAGAAAACTCGAAAAATGTTCATGCTAATGACTCTTCATTTCTCAAATGTGGTTAACATTATGAAGAAAAACGAAGGCATGTTTTTTTTTATTTTTCCAAATTATCGTTTATAGAGTAGCTGCCTAATTTGAGTTCGAATATAAATGGAGACCTAGCTGCATGCTGTCTATCCGAAAATAACTGGTGAAAGTCAGGAATAGATTTAGTTTTAGATTAACTTTCAGATAAATGAAAAAAAATATTCCGATTCCCCACAATTAAACATGCGCTCTCGCCCCTTCCAACCCCATAAAGAGAGAAGCGCTCTCATCCCCCCATAGAGAGAGGCGCCCCCCCCCCACCCCACCTGCTCCCCCCCCCCCCCACCCCGATAAAGAGAGATGCTTTCTCTCACTCTCCTCCTCCCATAGAGAGAGAGAAATACGCTCTCTCCCTCACCCTCACTTGCCCCCTCACAGAGAGAGAAAAATGCGCTCTCTCTCTCTCGTCCACACTTGCACCCTTCCTCACCTTTTATATAAATTATATTCATTGGAAACTAAAACTAAAACTAAATCTATTCTTAACTTTCACCAGTTATTTTCGGATTGATAACATGCAGATAGGTCTCCATTTATATTCGAACTCGAATTAGGCAACTCATGATATTTTGTGTCGTTGCTATGAGCGCCATGTCCAAAGCATGTGTACTCCACAATGGTGTTTTTATCTTTTCAATTTTCTAATTAGTTGATTTTTTGACCAATAAAGTTTTTTCTGTCATCGTGGTACTCTGTCGTGTTGTGGTAGCTTCTCATCGATCAGATTTTATCGAACTACCTATTTCGAAAAACCAAATACAGGGTTTTGTAGAGCTCAAAAAGTTACATCTAATGATATATAAATCAAATTGGTTCTTATTCAATTTCAAAAATTTTTCCTGTATGGAACATCGAGGGGATAGTATCAAATATTTAGGCTCAAAAAATTACTCTACCACATGGAAAGTGGTCCTTTATTAGCCGTTATCAGAATCTGATAACAATTACCCTAGTAAAGGTACTCATAGGCGAGTGCTCAAAAAGTACTCACGCTAGAAAATGTCACGAGTACTCATGAGTACTCATAGGTTTTGAGTACTCAACAGCCGTACTCTTGGTAGAATCTGAGTATCTGAGTACGACCATCGAGTACTCGCTGTGTAATATTGAGTGTTTTGTGAGTACTTCTATCTAGTTTCTGTGTACTCTGCTGGCCTATGTAAAATACTCATAAGCATATCTTTTGGTTAGTACCGTTGTACTACATCAATTTTTATTTAATATTAGAATATTACAAAAATCACAACCACACACGATGAAAATTTGAGTAAAATGGTCGAAATGAGAACTACAACTTTCACATCAGCTTCATATATTTTAGCGTAAAGAATATGGCCATAGCAATCTTCATCATTAGTGAAGAAAATTAAATTTTTTCTTTGTTTTTCCACAATAAAAATAGGATTTTATTGATTCTTTTCTTTCCTCTTTCAAAAAACAAATAAAATCGTATTTCATTATGTAAAAAAAAATAGAAAATAGTTAATTATTTTCTCTAACAATGAAAATTTCTTTAGCTATATCTTGAATACAGAGTACAATAAAACACGAATAAGGACAGTAAAATACAGTGAAGGTGAAAAAAAATAAATTAGTCACCGATAATGAGAAATGTGATAGTGAATAAACGTACAGTATTGCTTGTTATACAAAAAAACTTAAACATATTTTACATTCGTAACTATCTGCATTTATGTGGGAATCTACAAAAAAATTAATACAGAATAAAATTGTTTGCCAGTAGTGTATTCATGCATCTTCTTGTTGTAAAATTGCGATCGGTTTATAATGAAAGTCATCAGTCGTCTTCCTTTTCATAGCATTTGATAGTCAATCTGAAAAACTACTTTAAAGGAAGATTTTTTATCTAAATTTTAGGAAATAAAATTAAAGCGAATCTGCATTGATATGTTTAAAAAAATTCGATCTCATCTAAAGTTAACAAATGAAAACGAAAAATCGTTTTTTCTCTTTCTGAACATCGCCGTTTATCTTAGTCGTGTAAATAACTCATCAAAAGGAATAGAGGATCGAATAAATAAGTCAATAAAACAATTTTCCTCGGGTTTTCATTTTACTACATCATTTTCTTTTATTATATAGTTTCAATTTATTTTTCTATATACTAATGTATAAGTGTTTTGTTAAATGGTCTGCGAAAAACGACTATGAGTACTACATTGAGTACTGATATATCTGCAAATGAGTAAATCTCTAAAGAAAAACTCGTAC
>CAJNOL010003178.1:0-25835 GCA_905250125.1 Rotaria sordida | reverse complement strand
TTTAATTCTACCACTTCTTCGTCGAATGTCATATCTTGAAGAATTAATTTTATATCTTCATATCTTGGGTGGATCTACATTCATCTCTGGTACTCATCTTGATAATGAAATTCTTAGTCAAATGCCGCGACTTCGTACATTCTCATTTTATTTCGCTTCTGAGAATGCCATTGTTGATCCAGCTATTCATATATCTAATTCAGATATTGAACGAACTTTCACCAATATAAAACATCGACAGATGGCTTGTTTGATAGATGATTACAGTTGTATGAAATTGGTTTGTCGCGTCTTTTCACTTCCATTTAAATTTGATCGTCTTGAAAATATCACAAATAATATTCCAAATATTGTATTCAATTCTGTTAGTCATTTGAAATTACGCGATAAATATCCATTCAAACACGAATTTTTCATTCGAGTTGCTCGTGGTTTTCCATTTCTTAAAAGTTTATCTATTGACACTGTTCTAGCACCAAACTGGAGATCTCACGAATATCATCGTTACCATATTGATTGGTGCTCAATTATTGAATATCCTCACCTTATTTCACTTGATGTCTATTCTGCAAATAGTTATTATGCTGAACATTTTCTCAATGAAACAAAAACACATCTACCTCGTTTAACGGAATTAAAAATCCGTTATGAAGATTTGGAAATGGTGACAAAAAACTTTACAAGAAATGAAACGCGATGTAATTGTGCTAAAGTGAAGCGATTAATTGTTAAACATCGCATAGTTTATTCGAAAGATGTTTATCACTATTTTCCTTTATTGTGACTTTAATGTTGTTCTGATATCATTTGAATAAAAATCTGATGTAAATTAGGATTTTTTTTGTTCTTAGAACATCAATTATGAAGCGAAAAATGTTCGTTGCTTATGAAGACAATCTGTTTCTGGAAGCTGTCGTCAGTGCAATTATTCATTTTTTTTGTACATCATTTAGCGATGATTGAAGTATTGTAGAAAACTATGCAGGAATACTAAAACTCTGGGTTTTGATGGTAATTAATTTTGCTCTTAGTTTAAGTGAGTATTGACGATTTTAAAAAAATGCACAATCACACAAGATCAGATGCAAGCGTCTTCATACACCTAGATGATACAATATGAAAAATTGGTCGTTATTACGAACACCTTTATAAATGATGCAACATGATACCATTTTAGTCAACTGAAACGACTAATATTTTTAATGGATTGCTTGTCTATCCATAACATTATCAGCTTTACTTTTCCTTCTTTGATAAAATAAATTGAGTGGCTCCTAAGACTTATATTCTGATTTGTTTTTTCTTTTCTTTCTGTCATACTGTTTCATAAATATTCGATGCAAAAACAAAATCGTTTTAATTGCCATTTGTTTTTTGATAATGAAATATGTTTTAAACATACGTCAACGTTAAAATATGATCTATTGTAATGTACACGATAGTGACGAATACTATTTCAATCCTTGTTCGTTGTTGGATAACTATAAAAGAAAGATATTTAATGAGCATAGCGAATAAAGATAAGACTAATTTCTGCACGTAATGATTATATCGTGTTCTCTTTATTTCTTAGCGAAAAATTTCCTTTTCGAAGAATTCGTTACAAAAAGTCTATACACGTTTTCATTATTCATCCATAAATGTATCTGATTATTAATGAATTTAAATGTAAAATTATTATTCGTCTTCAGACGTCGACAATTCTTAATAAGCCAATCACATATCACTGATGATGATTAATTAAATTCAAATTTTGCAATTGATAAATATTTTAATCGATCAATCAAAAAAAATAAATCATGAGAAGATGGTAATTCCATATTCAAACGTTCAAGTCTAGGAAAGACAGTGCATAATCGATGGATATTCAATTTTGGTCGATCTATTGCTTTTCTCTTGTTGTCTCGTAGGTATAAATTGCGTATTTTCTTAAAGAGAACATCATTTGGCATATGATTCAATATTAACAGATTCGAAATTGAAATTGAATGTAAGAAATGCATGTGTTCAACAAGGCTATCCTAGTGAAAATCCTCATCAAGCGAGTACGACTTGCCAACAGGAATACTCAGATTACTCACGCGCGTGCTCGAGAAATTTTATGTATAATTTTATTATTCGTGTACCCTTGCGAGTACCCATATGAGGTTTTACTATAGGATTTACTCGTAGACCAAAGCATGAGTACTCCATATAGTACTCATACGAGTTTTTTCTCAGAATATTTAGCTAACTGCTTATGTACTTGAATGCACAAAAATAAAATGAACTATGTAATAAAGAAAGGTGATGTAGTTTTAAATGAAAGATAGCAAGAAACTGTTTTAATGAATTATCTGCTTTATTCTCTTTTACTTATTTATTAAGTACTTTATAAGATTTTATTGGCCAGTGATTTTAAAGAAAAAATAATTTTTCATTTTTAATTGTTAATTTCTTCAGTAAGATTTTATATTGATTTAAATATAATAATCAAAATTTGTTCTAGTTTTATTTCTTACATTTAGATAAAAGTTTTGCAATAAAATAGTGCTTTTCTGATTGATTGTGAAAAGTAATGGAAAAAAAAACAAATAACGACTTTTGTTAGAAATCGTTGTAATTTTCAATTAAAAATACATACATGGACGACGCTACAGATACATAATTTTATTGTTTATCTAGTTTCTTTTTTTATAAATTGTTAGATGATTGTAGATAGACTTGCGTTCGAAAACATTTGTCTAATTTTTTTTTGCATATTAATTAATATTCTATATTTATTTGTAGTCACATTTTTCAGTTTCATTGAATAATCTATCATTCATTTTTCTCTAAAGTTATTTTACTCTTATTAATTTTTGTAAAAAAAAAAGCTTCATCATTACACAGAAAAGTTAGATATTTCTCTGTTTTTTCTTGTAAAAAAGGATTTTATTTATTTTTTGAATATTCAACAAAAAGAATTGACTTTTAAATAGCAAGAAAAACTACCTTCAAGAAAATACATAACAGTTGAATTATTAAAGAATGGCAATGCTTGCTCATTATATTTAATTAGTGATCACGAAATTATTCAATTCCTTGTGCATTGTATATTTTATCGAAAATATATTTTCTTTTTGTTTCAAGACTTTATTCATTTCTTTATTTTTCAATAAATTTATAAAATCTTATTTTTATTATTAGGTTGTCAACAAAGTTCTTGCGTTTTTTTTATTTTTAATCCTCTAAAATATTCGCAAAGCTTCCAGAAGTTGCCATACATAGGGTATATATATAGGGGACACGAATATCCTGCGAACAACAACAAAACTACCAGTAAGAAGCTAATTTCGAATTAGAAATGGAGATTACTTGTAGAGAGCTTCGAGTACTTTTACTTCATAAATTTCGTTTTGGGTCGTATAGCAACAGAAGAAGCAAGCAACATATATATGCAGCACGATGGGCAACGATGTACTCTCCATTTCTACAGCGCAACATTGGTTCAATCCATTTAAGAATGAAAACTTCAAACTTGACATGTGTATGCACGATATACTCACCATTGTGCTTCAGAGTCAATTGAATCATAGATCTTTTAAGGGTCGATGAAACACATGTGCAATAGCTAATTGAATTTTCTTACGCGTTCTATAACCATTTTTAACGTAAACATTTGATCCATTGTGGATCTGCCAGAACAGAATCCTGCTTATTTCTTTAGTAACTTTCTCTCTAGCATGCTGTGAATACGGGTTAATAAGACTCGAGAAAAAACTTTTTCTGTTACAGCAAGCAAAGATATACTTCGGTAGTTGTTGCAAGTCCATTTATCATACTTATTCTTATATAATTGTATCAGGACAGTCATTATTTCATTATTTACTCTGATCTCATGCGTCCACAAATCATGTATGATTTCATATAATTATTCGGCTACAGATAGATCGTCGAGTTTCAGAATTTCCACAAACATTCCCATCTTTTCTCAGAGTTCTTCTACTCTTGATCTGTTGGATTTCTCTCACTACTTCATCGATGTTCGGTATAGCATCCTGGCGTGACAGCTCCATTTAGCCAATGGAAGGACACGTAATCCGTTGAAATGTTTGTTCATCAATCATAAATTTTACCTTGAACATTTCATCAAACTATTTTCTCCACCTATTTAACCAATCTTTGCAGTTTGTTAAGGCATTTCCATCTTCGTTGTGAATCGTTACATGTTTCGTATTTGCATCACTACTACAGAAGCGTCATATTATTTGGAATACAGTTGTTTGACCGTGGTCTCTCACTGTATTTTCAATATCAACACTCAATTCCTCACAATATTCGCACTGTCTAGCTTCTACTTTGTTCTTAAATGGTTTGGCCAACTTTCGCCATTGATTTCCATGCTGAACCTCCTCCTTCATACCATAATGAAATTGCCATTGAACGTAATCTTTGGCTTTCTTATCCATAATATCCATTACATCTGATGTAAACCATTCCAAAGAATTATTTTGGTAACTCTGATCCATTAATGTTGTTTTATGCACCGATTGGTATGAAAAGAACATGTTGATGACAATGAATCCATCAAACACATAAAATTCGACTAGACGTCGACCGTTTTGACTTCCACCCATTATCAGGACGATACTACCTTTAGTAGTTTTGCCAATAGAAGATTGAAGAGCTTTATAAAACTCATTACAGACCTCAATGCTAGTTTTTAAACAATTCGAAGAACTTACAGCTACATAGACAGCTATGACACTAATCATATATGGCCCGTCATACAGTAGGAACCATTACCATTCTCGAGTTAACTGCTTCTCAAGTGGAATCAAAATTCTCCAAAGCACAAGTTGCTCATGGAACTAGACACACAGCAATGCCATAATCAGTCCTCGAGCATTCTTGAGTCGGCGTTCTCGAGTACATCAATGTGTAACCATTCACTAGACAAACATTAGAATCTGGCATATTAGTCTTAGCTAGTGCTGCAACCTCTATTTGGTATTATTGTAATTTGTCGAACAATTAGTTTGCATTTAGTGATACGATCTGACGTCCCATGGTTCAAAATGTGTTATTTTAGTCGTATTAATGATTGCTGTTTGATCTTTTCCCGTAATATAAAGAATGTTTAGAGTGCTACAAACGTGTAACTAGCTCGAGAGAGAGAGAGAGAGAGAGAGATACGATAGCTTCTGAACCCCAACGGATGCTGTCTCAGTACTGCCCGTAGTACTAGACCCCTGGAAAGTGCACGAGTACTCCACAATATGGAGAGATAATTATGAGAGAGCACATGTTAAAACAGATTCCGACGAAACTGATAGACATTGTTTGATTGCTTTTTCTGTTTTACCATTGAACCATTTAGATCAGATTAGATATTTGTTACACAAGCTTCGATCTATGTTATTTGTTTTTCAAACATTGATTGGAAGGAAAAAAGATAATGAACCTTTTCTAATAAGTGACACAACGAAAAAAAGAATTTCTTTTTCTTTGTGCGTTCGACAATACACTTGAAAAGACAAGATCTTATCATATCCAGAGAAAGTAGTTATCCTATAGTCAAGTACATTATTTTGTAGAGAAATAAATTCTCCAGAAACCCGTATATCTCAGTGGTCATCTACCTAATTTTCTCTCTGAAAAATTGAAAGTCATGAAAGACATACATAAGAGACCAATTATAATGAGCAACTAATGCTCTTTTTATATAAATAATTTTCAAAGTAAAGGACATGATTGGAGTTAGTTTATTCTCTCTCTATCAAATGATACATTTTGAGTAAAGTTTTCCCTTTATTAAATTTAAGAAATTTGGGTCCTCTGTAAAACTTACAGAGTTCTAGTTATGTCGAAGCTTTTGACGTTTTATTCATATATTCTCGGTTCTAATACACATCAGCGTGTAGAAAGCCGTTTTTCTATCGAATGACATATAGTACAAAATGGTTCGATGTAGAAAAAGCCGTCATAAAAGGAAAACTACAGTTATCCGAATACTTTTTTTGTATAAGAAATTAATTGGTTTATTGAAAATTTTCCAGGCCTTATTAAACCTTTTTGAAAAGAGTTTTCTTTCTTGGTTGTAAAATTCGTTTTACGAGATGTGTATTACAGAGAGTCTGAATAATTATTTTACATACTGTATATGCTTAGTATAGTTACGCGCTAAGGTTTCGTATTACTTTATTCCAACACAGAAGGACCTGAGCAAAACTATCAAAGTTTCTACACCCTAGAAACATTATAAAATGAAAGTAATTTAACAGTATTCAAGTATCTTAGTATTGGTTTATTAGGATCTTATTTCTTTTGTGGAGAAAAATTTTTTAAATTATCACAGCTAGTGGTGCTTTCTTGTACAAAGAAAACAGACGCTTAACTTTGGCTAATGAATAATATTTAAACAATATTTTTCGATGAATTCAATTAAATTTAAGATAGACTTATTATTCTTCTAGTCTCATTTATGTTCAAACAAATCAAGATACTGTTTTGAGCTTGCTAATTAAAAGATGTATACAATTTTGAATAATGCAGATCTATGGCTTGTATTTATTTGCGCAATAAAAATATTGGAATGGCAATAATTAAAATACGATTTAGCAATAATTTTTGAGCAACAAAAAAATTTTACTTAAGTAATTTTATATTATTAAATGTACAATAATCAATTCATTAAGTAGCAGTAGTAATTTCATATTTTAGCAATAAAACAAAGAAAAACTACATTATTTTACATGAATTAGAGAAAACGAAGTTATTTATAATTGAAAAAAAAGAAAAATGAAAAAACAGTATATTATTGTGTGAATAAAGCTTTTTTTTGCTTTAGATAATCTGCCTCCTTTTCTTTTTATATTTTATTTTGTAAAATTGAAAAAATACGTATTTGTATATATGAATGAATTCATATTGCCCTTTGTTAACGGGTGATTGATCTAAAGCATCAATACTGACCTACTACTTTATTGGAGAAATAGTAATTATATATATGAATGAGCTAGGAAAAAACCAAACACCCTAGAAAGAAAGCATGACGAATAAGGAAATATACCTGAACAGCATCTAGACAAGAGAAATATCCAAGTGAGAGAAAGGAAAAAAAAGATATATGTATATATCGGAGTTGATTTTAAAATTCGGTTCCATTTTAAAGGCGACTAATTGAATTTAAAAGGCAATTAGTTGATTTCGAAATATTTTAAAGTCAACTCCGACATATATGTGTCGTACTTGTCGCCTGTACGACATCGTAGAAAAGAAAGGAAAAAAAAATGATATATAAGCGAGTCACACTGTAACACCCTTTTTATATGAAATCTACCTTATATAAAATTTACCTTTAATTTAAATAAATTATTGCTCATTCTATATAATTATTGCTCATTCCATATAATTATTGCTAAATTTCATTACTGCTCATTTAATTTTTTTATTGCTAAATTCCATTATTGCTCATTTAAATTATTTTATTGCTCAATTAAATATAAGTCCAGATTTATCTAATTGGTTTCTGTTTGACTGTCAAGTTAAAAATAAAAATAAATCTCTTGTATCCATATTAGAAATCAGAGAAATATCAAGTATTCATGTTCAATGGAGATTTCACTTGGGTTCTATAGTTCATACACGGTCAGTAAACACATAAACAAGAAATGCACGGTTTCGCTCTAAAAAGAACCATGTGTATGAACTAAAGAACAAAAGATTAAATCACATACGCCTATGAATGGTTGATATTTCTCTTATCTTGAATATACATGCCAGATGTTGTTTCTATTTTTACCTTGACAATCAGAAAGAAAGCAATTAGACAAATCATGATTATCCAAAGATAGTATACATGTTTTATTTAGCAAGATCCAAACAGTATCTTGATTTGTTTGGACATAAATGAGACTAGAAGAATAATAAATCTATCTTAAATCTACATGAATTCATTGAAAAATATTATTCAAATACTATACATTAGCAAAAGTTAAGTGTCTATTTTCTTTGTGCAAGAGAACACCGCGAGTTCTCATAATAATAATAAAAAATGTTTTTCCACAAAAGAAACAAGATTCTAATAAACCAATACTAAGATAATTGAATACTGTTAAGTTACTTTCATTTTATCATGTTTCTAGAGTGCGGAAACATTCTTAACTTGTTTTCGGATCCTTTGGCAAAACTCACATGCATCAATAACAAACAAGAGAGTAGACAAGGACCGTGCCTCCCGCACAGCGATAACTACGAACGTTCTAATAAATACAAGAGTATAAGATGGGTAAGTGTGAAGTCCACAATCTCTACGAATGGTTAACAGTAATATCGATTAGTATCATTTCTTGTTCAACACCAATCAACTCTGAGCAATGATTTGTAGTAATTAAATGTTTTGTATTTTTTTTCTTGTATTACTTGGCTTATTAAATAGCCTATCAATCAATCAATCAATCAATATTGCTTCTGGTACATGTATTTCTTAGTGAAACATAAAATTAGCTATGGCACAAGACAAAAAAGAATTTAAATTATTCAATTTTTGAATGAGAATCAACAGAAGAAAAAGAAGCAAGAATTAATATAAAAAAATAGAATATTAATCATAAAATTAGTACAATGAACACAATTAGAAAGAAAAAGAAAACACATGATTAATAGTTTCATTTATGATTGTAAAACAGAAAGATATAAACAACAGAAAAAAATGGTTTTTAGTATTTGTAAGCCTGCAAGAATGTAGCCATATAGTTCATCAGTTTTATTTTATTGCACATATCTAATATTCGTTGGATTTGCTTTGTTGTTTTAGATGAGAAAATTTGGTTTCATCAAACACTCTATTTGATTTTTATACTGGTAAATAAAATCAATACTATTCTTCAGAATTATTATATTGAGAATCATCTAAATCATTAGTTTCATCTTCATCCAACAATTCATTAATCAATTCATTGTTCGTATTATTCGTATTTTCTTGTGTTGCCATTTGTGTACAACAATGTTTAAGACCTTTAAATATTCAAAATAAGAATAATATAAGACCAAACAAAAAAAAAATATTCTACACTTACCCGAACAATAGAGAATAGTCAAGGCTCCTAAAAGTTGATAAATATTTTAATTTATAAAACATATTAATTAGAAAATTATCAAAGTAAGATCAATGAAAGTCCTTTAGATTGCTAAAGCTAAGCCTAAGATTCTGAATCTTTTTTTTCTTGCAGTCACCCGAATGTAAAAAGCATTGCTGAGCAATCGTATCTAAGAAATTTCCTCTAAGTAAAATTTTACTTTTATCTATTGATGGAGACTATATTCCCGATGCAATCTAAATTCAGATTTTGTTATTTTTTCTTTTTGAAAAATTCATCAATATCAATGGCAATAATAACTATTCAAATAGTTCATGACACAAAAATATCTGAATTTTGTAATGATTTGAGGATATTTATTTATTCTTTTTTTTTTTAAATATCTCTATAATTACGTACCTAATGCTTGAACTTTTTCATCAATATTAGCAATTCTAGTACGAAGTTTTCGTTTTTCATTTTCATCGGTCAAACTATTTTCGCATTCATGAGTCATTTCATCACGAACTTGACATTGTAAATCAATTTCTTGTTGTAAACGTGAAATCTAAATTAATAAATGAAAAATGACAAAAAATTTCAAATTATTATAACTACTAACTTCATTATCAAGTCTTTGTTTTCGTTCATCAGGTGTTAAGTCAGGAAACAATTCTTGTCCAAATTCACGTGCTTTAGCATAAAGTTCTGTATCATCAACAGCTCTTTCATGAAGTAAATGTTCAAGACTTGTAATATCATTACTTTCATCAGATAAACATTTCTAAAATAAGAATTAAACTTTATTGTTTTTTTTTGAATACAATTGTTTATTATTTCTTTTACTGTAATGATATCTCGTAAATCAGATTCCGGAATATTTTCATTAGATTCTAAAAGAAAATTTTATGATATTCTCATTTTAAATAAATATTATTAAATATTACTTAAATTTAGTGTTGCTCGAGTTTGTTTTATAGGATTAGTTTCAGAAGTAAGAGGTAATCGTTTCGATTTAAATTCTCGAAATTTACTATACGCTGATGAAGCAGCATTTGCTAATTTGGAAGATGTTTGTATGGAATGATGTAGTATTGTTGGTCTTGTTGGTGCAGTAGTCGAAGGAGTATTTAATGATTCATCACTTTTTGACAGCTCTGATGTTTCTGTAAGATCTGGAACTAAACTTGTTGTTGTTGTTGTTGGATTAGCATTTCTATTTCCAAATGCACGAAATGAACGACGTGCTGTGGAATCAAGTACAGAAAAAGCAGCTACAGCTTTTGTTGATAAACGATATGCTGTTGTTGGTAGTGTTGTTGTTGGTGGTACTGTTGTTGGTAGTGCTGTTGTTGTTCGATTATGGATTGGATTTTGTACTAATTCATAATTATTTTTTATCAATGATGGATCAGTATCATCTGTTACTGCAATCGAAGCGTCATTTAATTCAATATGAACTAAACCTTTATTATCATCATCGGGTGTCGTAGAAATTAGATTAGTTTTTAAATGAGTTGGTTCATGTGTACATGTTGTTTCAGCATTAAATTTATCTTCACATTTTTTATGTATTGTTATTAAACAGTCACGACATTGACGACCAATTTTCATCCAAATTTTTTTCTTACAATAACCACATACTGTTGCAACTGTAAATGCTTTATCTTCAAATAAATGATCCGTAAGTCTAAATAGAAAAAAAAACTTAATTTAGAATTTTTTTTTTTGTATTTGAAATGAAATTACTTTCGTGTAGGTAATTCATGTTGTGCATTGATAGCATTTATATATTTTAATTGAGATTGTTTTTTTTCATTTTCTTTGATTCGTTTAGATAGTGCAGTTAAAGTTGGTGTATTAGCTGCAAATTGATCTTTTTTCTCCTGTGGGTTTAATCCTGCTTCAATTTCTGGTTGATGTTCGATATTTATTGTTACAAAACCATGAGCCAAGTTATCATCATAACCTTTATGAGTAGCTAATTCGAGTAGTTTTTTACTAAAATAAAATTTAATGACTATAAATTCCATGAAAAATTAAAATATGAGGAGTAAATAAAATTTTTTCATGCATTTTGCTGCTCTAATATATATTTTTTTAAATTTTACCTTTCCGAATCTGTCAATGAAGCACTTCTAAATAAAAGAATTCATCCATTAATATATGTTTATATATATGTTAAGATTAATTATATGAATTAAAACTTACAAACTAGAACTTTCTGAATAAGGTGATCGAAAATTGAGTGTCGTTTGAGTTTCACGTTTATAACTCATATGTGCATCGAGTACTACTTCTGAAAGAGCTACTGTAGCCTAAATAAAATATAAAAATATGTATCATCTAAATTTTATTGTATGAATAGAATTAATTCTTTTGTTAATATAGAAAAATCATATTGAAAATGATATAGAGATCTATCCGAGTTTTTGTCATTCTCCTTTTTTTTTCTTGAATATAGTTAATTTTGACTTACATAACCGAGCAGGATAAGTTTTTTGCCAGCATTTGGTACATCACAATCAAGCGGTGGTTTACACCATAAACAAACATTAAGAAATCGTTCATTTGGATCGACTTGAAAATTGAATTTATGATTAAATTCAATGTGCTATATTAAAGAAAGGCAAGGACAAAAAAGAAATGATTTTTTTAAAATTTGGTATAAAAACGAACCGGTTCCGCTTTTTGAGTAGGAGTTGGTTGAGCTTGAAATTTTTGTAAAATATCTGCATTCATCATAATTAAAGTAATCTCATTTACAATACTTTTCTATATATCAAAAACAAAAAAAAAGACAATTTCAAATGAAGAATTTCTGATCAATTTTATCTACTGGTTGTTTTGGTTTTTTTGTTGTATTCGTACTTGATGATTTGATAGAAGTATCTTCCATATTAGTATTTTGTATTTGTTCATCATCATCATCATCATCTAATGGTTTGTTTTCTAAACCAATTGAGTCGATATTTTTATCAAATTTTACTAAAGAAAAAAGAATACAAGAAAAATCAATCATGAATAAAACATTAAAAAAACACCGTACTTGCTGGTTCAGCAAATCTTTTTCGTACACTAGCTGATGTTGAAGATATATCATTACGTATTGACAACGTTGGCGAATATCCACCCTGACAGAGTATTAAATTATAATAAAATAGATTCTTTCAATTTTTTCTTTACCTGTTTTTCTGTTTCTATTATATTTGATCGTTCGACTGCATACTGT
Source organism: Rotaria sordida (assembly GCA_905250125.1). Classification (NCBI taxonomy): domain Eukaryota; kingdom Metazoa; phylum Rotifera; class Eurotatoria; order Philodinida; family Philodinidae; genus Rotaria; species Rotaria sordida. Next base: position 13,562 of record CAJNOL010003178.1, on the reverse strand, counting down.
ACTCGAACACTATGTAATAAAGGCATACCAACAATAATTTTTATTTTATCTTCATATGCATTTGTTGTTGTTGGTGGTGGTGTTGATGTTGTTGTTCCATCATTAGGTGAAACAATTGGTTTAAATTTTAATAAACGATTCATTTGTTTAAGTGTTTTAACATCGTGTCCTTGTATTTGAAGTAAAAACATATTTTTATCTTCTAATGCTGCTTTAAATGCTGCTACATTTTCAATTCCATTTGGTATTGGATCAATGTTTTCAATTAATAATTCTGTTCGATCCATATAAATAACTTGTTTAGCAATTATTTTATGTATATTACGTGTGAGTTCAATTTCTTTCATTGGCCATTGTTGACGTTCTATATGTAAATAATCTGCACACATTTGTTCATTAATATTTACTGTTAAAAATACTGATACAAATGAAATTTTTTGTTTATCAAATATTCTTAATGGAATTGAAAGACGATCACAATGTTTAATTAATACATTAAATGTACCCGGTATAAGATTATTTCCATTAGCAGATAAAATTTCAATTGGTAAAGATTGTTCTGATGTAGCAAAAAATGGTGTATAACGAATTTTATAACTTGGCCATGTTTGTTTACGTTTCATAGCACGACGTAATTGTTGAGTAATAATTTGTGCTACTTGTGGACTTTCACCAGCAGCAAAATAAGATTTAACATGAAAATCAATAAATGGCTCATCTTGGAAAACTAATAACCAATGACAAAATGGTTCACGTCGAAATTCTAAACGTAAACGTCCTTGAATACGTTTAACTTTAATAAATAATTGACATTTATGACCAAATAATAATGTTACATCAAGTGTAACAGAAAATCCATCTTTATAATCAGCATCAATATTAGCAACAAATTTCTAAAGAAAAATTTTTTAATTACATCTATCGAAAGTGGGATATATGATACACTGAAAATTGATACTACTGGATAAAAAAAAAAGAAGAAAGAAAGAACAAATTTTCATACATGAATGAAGCTTTTATAATCCAAATAAAGATTTATGTATCAAATAACATTTCTTTTTCTGTTTAGAATCATGAAACGTATTTAAAGATTTCTTACTTTAATCAAATTACGTTCATCACGTTCTTGCCGTTCAAGTTGAATATCGCTTAACACTGGACATTCTTTTCCAATTGAAAAACTTTGTATCTTAAAAAAAAAAAACAGATTATTATTAGAATTTTCATAAAAATCTATTCCAAAAAATACATACAGCAATATTTTGAAGAAAAATTTTTCCTGTTCGACTATTTTTTAATTCATTAAATTCTATATTTAATTTATGCATTATATAACGTCTTAATCCTGAACTATCTTTTAGTTCTTGAAACAAAAATTGAAATAAATAATTAACACCATCAACAGCTGAATTTTTAGCTTGTTCATTCTATAATAAATAATATACAGATATGAACTATGTTACGATATATGAACTTACTTCAGGTAATGGATGAAATGTTTGATACTGTTCTTCTTCTTGTTCATTAAATGTTACTGGTGATGAAAATGCATAGCGTGTATATAAATATAATAATAAAGCAATTGTTGATATACAACCCAGGATATAGCTGACAAGTATGATTAGTAAAAACATTATTGCAAACGAAATGAATTAACTTCTATCTCATCTTGAAAGAACAGAAAAAAAACAATTTTTTTTGTTTATCAATTTCCCTTAAATTTTTTCAGTTCTTGTTGTTCGTTTGGTTGTATTCAAAATTCTTTGTTTACACACACACTTCGAAAGCGTCATACAAAACTATACAAACACGTGAGTGAGACAAAGAGAGAGAAGAAGAAAAAACCAACGAAAAAAAAAAAACCATTTAAAAGCGTACACAATTAATCATCATCCATCTTCAAGGTTATTATCCTTTTCAACTCTAAACTATCCGTACACACACCTAATATCGCTCGTTTTTTTTTCTTAACATATAATAAACGGAAGAATCTTGCATCGATCAATTTGATATTATTTTAATATCCCTTATATAGTTTTTCCTAGAACATATATATATATATCCGAATGAAAAACGTGTTACATCAGTAATAATCCCTATTTACAATGAAATACAAAAAAAAAGAAGAAAGAAAACGAAAGAGTGCTAAGAATCATCGCTATGTTCCTCATCTTCTCACATATTCCAGCGCAATAGATATGAACGCGCACGAAAAAGAAAAGAAAAGAAAACTGTTGTCTATTGTGAGAAATGAAGATCACTGCGAGCATATAACGCAATAGAGAAAGAGAAAAGAAAACCAACAGTTTGCCAATAAATTAAAAGAAGAAAAACCAAAAAAAACCAAAACAAAATACAGTCGACCAACACAAGCATTTAGCAATAATATAGAATTGTGTATGTTCCTCTATCTCTCTCTCTCTCTCTCACTTGACTCACACGAAACAGAAGGAAAAAAACGAACGAAATGTGTATGCATATAAATACGAACGATCAAGTCAAACTAGGATTTTGAATGAGCAAAGAAGCATCGTCAACATTCGATGATAAATGATGATGATGATTAAAACTAGGTGGAACATAACCAAAGAATTGTGGAAATGATGCTGTTGCGGACGGTGATGTATGAATTCGCTGAGAAGGATAATAGCTGTTCGTTGAATTATTTGTTGTTTGAAATTGTGTTGGTACACTAAGATCAATTGATGCTAAATTAGTATCAATAATTGGAAAATGACGATTTATATTTGTTGGATCATCATTAAATGTTGTATTATTTGTTTGATTTACATTTGGATAATTAGTTAAATAAGATGATGATGATGTTGGAATACCAATTTGATTAACGTTTGTTAATTGTGCTATAGATGAATTTGATGATTGTTGTTGAACTGATGGAGCTAAACCTGGAAATGGTCTTTGAATTCCAGGCATAAATATTTGTTGTTGTGATGTTGAATCATTTGGTTGCCAAAGATTCGGTGGTGGATACTGCTGATTTGCACGTGATGGTTGATTTGTTGATGGAACTGTTTCAATTATATGACGATACGAATCTTGACGATAACGAAGAGCTAATAGAAAAATAAAGAAAAATAAACAAATAACATAAAATATTAGAAATTATTTTTAATACCAGAAAATAAACAGGATATGATGATGAAAAATAAAAGAGGCAATTTTATTACTCACCTTGCCTCAAAAAAAAAAGAAAAGACAAAGACAAAGACCGAATTAATTTAGGATAATCAAGCATTATAAACTCATTAGCTAGCGAAAAAACATTTTTTTGTTTTTCAATTGATTGATAAAAAGAATATTTATGTTATGCAAAGCAACGTGCATAGATTTTCTCTATCTTTTTTATTTCTACATAAAAAAAAACGTACAAGAAGAAAAAAAAAACACGAAGAACTCGGCTTATTTCCGACCATTTATATATAAATGATTAGTAGTATTTATCACTTTTCGTGCTTCTGGTTTTACTTGATGTAAATTAATATGCACTATAAACAAAATATAAATATTCCTAAATAGTTTTTAATAGTACTCTTTATCTCAAATCTGCAGGAATTAAACATGATTAGTTATTTTTTTTTTTGTTTTTTTATTTAACTTACTCGGATCAAGATTAGGTGAACCATTCGAATTGAGATTCGATGATAAAGGAATATTTGTATGATTTGTAATAAGAGAATTATTTTGTTGTAATAAACTATTAACATTATTTGTACCATTATTATTTGTATTTGTTAATAAAACATTTGTTGTCGATGACGATGGATGATTCATAGTTGATGTTTCATCATATGTTCGTTTAAAAAAGCTTGCTTGTAATGCATTAAATGGTAATATACGTCGTTTTGGATCATATTCAAGCATTTGTTGAACAAGTTCTTTAAATTTCATATAATCTAATACGGAATGATTAGGTTCGCCAGTACGACGACCACCAGGACCACCAACATCAACGCCAAGTACATCATGTAATTTACGTGTAGCTGGTGCTCGATACTATATTTAGTTAAATATAGATACATAATAAAGAATATAATATTTATTTTCTTTTATTGGTTTCTTACCCTTCTTTCTTTACTTTTTCGTGGTATCCATGTATTATCTGGTAAACGATCAAAAAATCGTTTAGTTTTTGTCCCTTGTTCAAGTATGTGATTCGGTGGCATACCAAGTACTTCAACAATTTTCATCATTTGATCATACTAAATCGATATTTGTTTGTTTTTTTTCTTTCTAATATTAACTAAATAACTTACTTCATTTGTACCACTAAATAATGGTTCACCTGTATGCATTTCAACAAGGATACAACCAAGACTCCACATGTCAATAGCCATATCATATGGAATACCAAGTAATACTTCTGGTGAACGATAAAATCGACTTTGAATATATTGATAAAGCTATAAAAGATTACGTTTATATCGTTTTATATATAAAAATCAAATTCCACAAAAAAAAACATACACGTTGACCAATTTGACATGAACTACCAAAATCAACAATTTTAATAGCTGATCGTTTTGGATTAACCAAAAGAATATTTTCAGGTTTCAGATCTAATTATAAAAAAATAATTTATTTATAGATATATATATATATAGAATATTTTTGATTTTCACAATAACATACCGCAATGAAGTACATTAAGCTCAGGTTGGGATAGAAAAAGTAATGCCGATAATAATTGTAATGCAAATTTACGTGTTAAATTTAATGATACGCCACGAAAATTTGTATTGCGTAATAAATCATATAAATTATATGACAATAATTCAAAAACAAGACATAAATGATTACGAAATGTAAAATTTCGTTTTAATTTAACTTTAAAGAAAAAAAAAAACAAAAGAAATTAATTTTACTTTAAATAGAAAATTTCATACATACCAATATAACCATTATTATCAATATCATGTTGATTCATTAATTCAAGAAGACGTACTTCAATTTGTGCTTGTGAAAGAAATGGTCGTTTGTTTTTAATTATCTTTATAGCAACATATTCACCATCAATATGATCAAATGCTTTAACAACCTAGAAAGATATATATATATTTTTTTTTTCAAATAAAATTTTTTATTTTTTTTATTTTCAATTTTACTTGTCCAAAACTTCCTTTTCCAATAAGACAATCGATAGTATATCGTTCAAGCCATATTTCACCTGGTCGTACAATATAATCATGATTTTCATCATCAAAACCATCATTTAAATTTCGTTTTTCTTTTTTATATAAACCATTATTATCTTCAATTACTTGATTATTACTACGTTTTTTCTTTTTTGCATAATAAACCTAAATGATAATTAATTGTCAATTAAAATCTGTCAAACAAATATCACAAAAACGAAACACAGAAAGAAATAATTTAATTAATACTTCATAATTTGTTTGTAATTCAGGTGATATTGGACCTGTAGCTGATGGTACAATATCATATAGATAACTAGTTGAACTACCATATGCTGAACTTCCATCGGTAAGACTACTTGCATTTGATGAAAGATGATGATGACGATTCGTATTGTTACAATAAAATTGTTCATAACCAAATGGTACTGTCCATTCAGTATAAGACGGTGCTTGTATGTATTGCATCGTTATGCTCTTTTTTTTCTTTTATGTCTCACAGACACTCGTAAATAAAGTATCAAAAAAGAAGAAGACGAAGAAGACAAGGAAAATCTATACCAAGAAAACCTCGTTAAAACAGCCAGACCATATCGGGACGAAAAGTGTCAACAACAAGCCTCGATCATCAAGGTTAATTATTATACTTTAAAGGATATCATATACACACACACACACACACACACATACATATATATATATGAATGACATATGTATGTATACTATAAACGAATAAGGTTTTAAGAATAAGATATATGCATCAGCTGATGTTCTCTTCTCATAGATTAATACACATCAATGATGCTCACGGTCATTGAATTGCATCATATCGCTCAGTCATATCTTTTCTTAATGTATATTTAGATGACCCGAAAGACGACGCATTCGACCATCGCACAATCAAATGTTCGATGTTATACATAGAGAACGGGAGAAAAAGGAGAAGGCGTACGCATAGAAAGATATCATCGTTATAATCATTTTTGTTTTGTCCTATATTTTTTTTTCATTTTTTTTACGCATCACGAATACATTTACTTGTATATCATCATCATCCCTACTACACAGAACGAAAAGGGAGAAAAAGAATATATATATATATATATATAAGAATATCGAATATTTATATAACATGTAATTTATGTATATACATAGAGATGATTGAATAAGAATAAGATTTTACCTCATTGATATGTTTGTATGTTTTGATGAGATCAACACTTAATTTACGAAGAGGTGCCTCGACTGGATCTCGATAAGCGTTCATTGCTGGCATCATCATGTATATTATAGATATATTGATAATATTCCATAATTATAATAGCATTTCATTTTCATTTACCATAACATATTCTATTTAAGAAAAAAAAAACAAAAAGAAAAGAAATTAGATATATTTTTTTTGTTTTATTTTTCAAAAAAACAAATCAAAAATTTTACATACCAAAAAAATACAGATTTAAGCCGTTAGTACTGCTTGTTAAATACAATAGTTGATGAAGAAAATTTATAAGTAAAATAGAAAAAAAGAAGCAGGACAATATTGAAGAATTGGATGAGAATGATAAATAAAAATTGGTCAGCAACGACACAGATAAAAGAACGTCAAATCGATTGTGAATATGTTTGTATGTATATGACAATGTGGATTATAAGTGTAGCTGATATGATCAATCGTATGACGCTCTAAATGAAAATGAATATATATTGTCTACGTGTACATTAAAAGCTTATTATTGTTTGACTCATTCATAGTTGTTTATCCCTGACTCACGAGATCTTGAGTCGAAAGAGAGAAAAAAAAAGAAGGAAAAAATGATGGTAGCAGCCATAAACAAAGAACTTCATTTTGACTGGATCATGCGTTCTTCTACTGATCGCCATTCGACCGGATCATTTAATAGCCTCATTAATGGTATACATAAAAAAGTTAAAAGAATATTTAGTGATTTTTTTTAAGTATTATTATATATACTCAGATTAACTCAATATTTATAATCCCTCCTATAATCAAACTAATGTTATTAAAAATTTAGCTATATAAAATAAATATATGATGACAGTCGAACGGTGACATCTTCAGGATTGATATTATCAAGAATTATTTTATTCAATTTTGAATCATAACTTGCTGAAACTATCGAGTATATTTTTTATTATATTTACTTGAGTGCAAACATATGGTGATACTTAATTATAATATTATCCATATCATTTAGTATGTGTAAGTGAGAATAAGTATGTACATCAAGTACGAATACATATTTAAATAAACAATATATTTGTTCGATCAAAATTTCTATTCTAACAATTTATATACTTCAGATACTAGTCTCATCGATACCAATGATAAGAGAGTATTCAATTGAAAAGAATGAATGTAGTCATCTATGTATTATTTTTTGTATTATTATTGTTGGAATGTAAATGATACGAATGAAAAATTGTTTCTAAAAATTCAATTATAATCTATTCTCTATTCTCACCTTGTCAGATCGGATTTTTGTTGAATGGTTTTGATTTCAAAAAAAAAAAAGAAATGAATATTATCAAAATAAACTAGTTCAATGTTATAAAATCATGTAATCAAACGAATATGTCTTTTTTCGATAAAGTCTAATAAATAAAAAGACTATGAAATGAATACCATTTTAGAAAAATAATCAAAGGAATTCAGTACATGTATAGGCTGGTATTCTCAATATGGGAGGATAGTAATATTTCTATTTCATGCATTTATTTTATCGAAATTTCTTCACGTAAAATAATGTTTGTGTATATCAATGGAATGATATCTTTGAAACTCGAAATTATTTGCATATTACAGTAGTTATTTATGCTATTTTGATGAAGAATATAAAAAAACAATTTACAATTAAATATAAGTAGTTCATTAATATAGAAAAATCAACAAAATGAATATAATCTGACAATCAATGAAAGAATAGATTTATATATACATATATATGTAATACAATATCGTATGAAAAAAGAAACAGAAAAAAAGTAAAATCTTTGTGACGTTTGTGCACAAGGGAATGTTAGTTTTTGGATAAACATATTTAACGAGAGAAAATAATAAAGAAAAGTACTTTAATTAAGATTGATGATCCTTGGAATTTTCACTCAATAATGAAATTGAAGCGGATGATGTTGAATTAACAGTAGAATTCGTTTTTTTTTATTTGATTAATTGCTGATAACTTTTTAAAACGAATTAAACATATATACATAATTAAATGATTGTGCAAATATTGGGTGTGTGTAGTTATACACATAAAAAGTTTTCAGCTTTACATCTCTTGCTTAGCGGAAGATAGGTTAATTTTAGTATATGTATGGTAGCTATGTTGGCACCTTTCACATTTCTAAGCGCATTTAACTACATTAAGACAGCTAATTCTCATTTTTTTATTATTTTAAAGAAGATACTTGAGCCTAGCGACTCTCATCACTCTTCTTTTTTTGATTTTCTTCTTTTTCTTACTCATTTGGCCATGTGTTAAGTCGAAATCCTAAAAAAAAATGTAAAATTCTGTGAAAATAGCGAAATTTTCAAGAAAGAAAACAAATAATGAATACATCTGTTCATTGTTTAAGCCTTTTTTCAAAAAAAGGACCACGAGAGTCGCTATCTCTCAATACGAGCTTTCAAACAAAAAAAGCCATTGGCTATAATGAAGCTCCTTCAAAACTTTTTGGAAACGCGATCGAAAATCTATAAAACGAGAAAAAACGAAAAAGATTTTCGATTTTTTCCAACAAACAGCTTATTTTTCGAATAGGGCATGACAAAAATCTTCAAAAATTTTTGGAAAAAACGGGGTACCGAGTAAAAATTCTTGCCGTCTACGAGAGATCAGATCACGGACTATCTTTGCCTGCATTTATCTTAATTTCGATCATTTTGGCGAAAAGTAACTTTTTTGAAGGGATTTAACCAACACAGTAATAAGTCAGTTAGGACATTACTACTTATAATGTTCAAAAAGAAAAGATTACTGTTGAAAGAAAATTACGAAAGGCTTTCGCAAAGTGATAAGTTGCTATTGAGATAAGTCTTAATTTATTAGATAAGCTCTATTGAGACTAGAGAATTTCTAACGTGTGTTAGTGAGTTTTTCAATAAAATGTCGTAGTCTTTCCTTAGATCATCTTCAAAATTGTTTTTCGACTTTAAAGTTCAAACTTTGCACAAAGAAAGTTTTCGATGGAACTAATTTAAGGTAAAAATATTAGATTTTAGTATGTTTGATCCTCGAATAGCAATATTGAAAATTCTTTTTTGCACGAAAAAGCAAATTTTGTTCTTTCATGATATCTCAGGACAGACGATACTAAAAAATCTGATATTTTCACATTGAACTAGTCTCGTATAAAATTTTAACTTAAGATCTGAATGGCGGTTTTCAAGGTAATCTGAGGTAACAACACAACATTTTGTTGAGAAATTCACAAAAATGGTTATAATTTATAGAAGAAAGACCCTATGGGCATGAATCTTTTTAAGCTTTCTCTAGTCTCAATGGGATCTATCTAATAAACTAAGACTTATCTCAAAAATAGTTTAAAACTTGTTGAAATTCCTTTGTAAGACAATATCATTAGTGAGCTTAATACATCTCAAATTGACATAAGTAATTAATTTAGGAATGAATATAATGATTCATATGTAACAAGGATGAAAATGATGTTCTCGAAACGAAATTAACAAAAAATTTTTTTTTTTTAGTTATTTTCTGTTCTAACTTAAAATTCAAAAATAAATTGTCAAGTACGAAACCTTGTTCTGTTTATAGTAAAGCTCATAGTCATATGGATGAAATCAATATAATAATAATTGACTACGTAAGTAAACAATGTAGGCTTGAAATATTTCGTCATACATGTTTTCAAAAATTTGAAGGATTTTAATCATTTGGGAGACTAAGAAAAAGAATGAAACTTGAATTTTTCTTAGAATGAATTCTATTATATTTGTATTTTTCTCGATAATGTGTAATTAATTCCTAAATAATATTCTTATATACAGATTATACTCTTTTGGATGAAAGTTGTAAAGTTTGAAGGGTTTTATAAACCTTCAAATAAGAATTTTAAAACAGTAGATAAAATCGAATTGTTTGATAAATAGTTACAATTGAAAAAGTTGTACGTACGAACAATCAAACTACTTTAAAATGATGATTATATTTGTTTTTATTCATACTCAAGGAATTTTTCGACCGCTGAATAACTTAGCATAAAAAATTTGTTTGTTAATTAATTTGTTTTTTCTTTTCTTCTTGAACAACTGGAGCAAATAAGACTAATGATGATGTTATCGGTACTGTTCCTATCACATGTTGTTGATTATTTCGTTCATTTTGATTTATAGTTTGGGTTTGTTTTCTCTCCAGAACAATAGGAAAAGTATGTATACAAGTTATTTCAATAATATTTCCATCTAATTTATCAAGGTTTTCTTTATAATTTATAAAACGACCATTTGATCATGTTTTAGTTGAATGTTTAGATTTAATTTTATATAAATCAGATGATAATGGATTTGTTGAATGATCCATAAAACTTTCAGCTAGATCATAATTGATCATTCATTTTAGTAATAATAATGATGAATTCACATAATATTGACGAGGTCATCCACCGCCACGTCGTACTCGTTGAGAATCAGGTTTAAACTAAAAATATAATATTATTATGAATAGAATATAAAAGATAATAAAATAAATACTGACCGAAAAAGTTTTGTATTATGATTAGCTGAAATTGTAAAATGTTAAATAGATTCACGAATTATTTTCTCATTTGTGAATTGTGAACGATAATCAAATGAATTTGTGTGTGAAATAGTTGAATGTTGAGAAGGATGATTATATGAAGATAAATGTAAATTTCGATTTACGTCATGTTGTAGTCTTTTCAGATGATAAGGATGATGATGATGATGATGAGACATCTAAGAAATATAGAAATTTAATATCTATTGAGATTTTATATCAATCCGTTTAGTTGTGAATTGGTGCATGATAGTAAACAAAATCATTTTCTTATGATGTACTTAAATTGTGAATTGTGTGTAATGAAAAGAAAAAAAGTCTTTTTCCGCTAAAAAATTTATTTGTTCGATTTTATCGATAATCAAACGAACCAAAATATCGAACTATATATATATATACAAATCTTTGTCATTCATAGACATCTGGAGGAAAATCATTCAAACATAATGTTAAGATATCGACTAATATTATACATTAATAGGAATGTTTTATTGATATGAATTCAATTATCGATGTAAAAAGCAGACAGAAAAACATTTTAGCTCTTTAAATACAAACGATAATAGAATATCATCTGATTGATTGTTTTTTGTTTAAATATTATGAAATCGAAACTAAATATTTAATTAATGTCTTTCTTGAAAGATGTTTCAATACGACATTGTTTCTGACTTTGTAATATTGATATTTAGGATTTCAAATAACAGAAGTAACATACATTAATCGCTTCATTAATATTTGCTATGTCTGTGTTACAAAGACATATATAGAATGAATCTATCTTCTCATCATCGAAGACAATGTTGGGAATTATAATGCGTTATTTTTAGCTGTACACATCTGCCGTTTTTGCATGAGAAAATAAGAAAATCAACACAATAAAAAGTAACAGACAATAATTATGGTTAGATATTTTCCTAGTTGAATATCCGAAAATACACGCCATATATATAAAAAAAACAAACTTCGATGATAGTAAAGTTTATTTAATAAAACAACATGAACAAAATTATTTTTAGTTTACTTATTATTCATTTATTTTTATTCAAATTGATTATAACAAAACGTAGAAGTATGGACGATTTTTTTTTCTGAATTTTCTCAAATAAATCTTTATCTTGCTTTTTATATTAATGTAAAGATGATGAGATCAAACAACAAGTTATTCGTGAATCTCATCTGAATAAACATAGTGTTACAAATAAAAATGAAGATCAACAACGTTACTTAGCTGATATAAAATTTGAAGAACGTTGTGACCCTAAAAATAAAAATTTCGAACGAAATTGTTCACCATTGGAACAATGTTTATTAACATCATCAACTCATAATCCAAGTAAATCAACAACAAAATTTGTATATATTTTGCAAAAAATAAGAACGATTCTATTCGTTTTTATTTAGTTAAAAAACATTCATTGAGAACAGTGCTGGAACCAAAAGAAGATGCTAATCAATTTCTTGCTTTTTCTAGAAGAAAACGATTTTTTTATCTTCTTTCATAAATTTCGATGATGTTTAGAAAGAAAGATATGTACATTAACAATATTGTCAAAGATTATTCTGTATTAACTGATCAATTATCACGATTCTGTTCATCAATCGATCAATGCAAATATGGTGTTTGCAATACCTGATGAAAACCTTATGTATATATAAACTTTTAAGTTTATTTAATATCTATATTATTTAAACACTTTTTCAGACATTAATTAACTCGAATAATGATAAAGAGTTTAATAAATATTTGTTTTTAAACAAAGAGTTTATAAAATATCTTTCTTGCAAGTTTCGTTTGATATTTTGTGATATGTGCAGAAGAGATTCACTAGAATTGACATTGATACTGAGTTTTGACCAAATCACTTGATTTATCTTTATGTTTCTATCGAACTATCAGTATAATTTATCTGAAAATTTATTCGAAATAAAAATGACTACCATAGTCACAAAAAAAAACAATATTTAGATGTCATAGTCTTTTTTCTGCTTACGAGAGAACTACCCCGACTGTACCTCACCATTTAAGCTTATATTATGTTCATTAGGAAGTCTGGTTAAAACTAGAAAAACTCTAAAAGGGTGTGTCTTCAAGGGTCTTAGAAGCCGAAGTATGGTCGTTTTACTGAATTTTTGACTCAGATTTAGGTATTTACGGAAAAATCAAAAAACAAAATTTGAATCCAGACATTTTACTCATGGGTAGATCTGATGATCCTTAGAATATCCTAAAAGTTGTAGCCGAAAAGAATGCTCTTTTGTCGAGATATTAAAGTTTCAAATAATAGTCGTTTGCTACAGATACGTCACAGAAATTAGGTTTATTTGAAAATTTAATATATTGACAAAGGAACATTTTTTTCAGCTGAAACTATCGAATTATTCTAAAAATTACCGGATCTCTCCTATGGGCAAAATCACAGGTCGAAAATATCGTCAAACAGCCACAACTCAACTTCAAAGGTCATTGAGAACGAATTCTTTTAGACTCTTTTTAGTCTTACCGAGACCTTTTGGTGGACTCAATATCAGCTCAAACGGTAGATTATAGTTGGAGTAGTTTTCTCGTAAGTAACTGATCTCCTTGTTCTTGTCACACCAATAATCTGTTGAATGATAACAAACAAGA
>CAJNOL010003177.1:0-16895 GCA_905250125.1 Rotaria sordida | reverse complement strand
ATATCTAGTATAATGAAGGATGATGAAAAATAATGAGTCAATTGAATATTTACATATAATTCAACTAATCAATATTTGACAATGATGATGAAGATATTATCTTCTTGAATATTGTTAAAATGAAAATTTAATATTCTTTTATAAACTACGTGAATTTCCTAATTACCTTTGATTATTTGTTCTTGTCATGTTCTTTTTTACACAGGCATGTCTTTTTCCAAATTATATTCTGTCTGTTGAACTTCAAAAAAAAAGGACCGATTATGCTTGTTTTTATCCATTGTAAGATTAGAATATACTTGAATATCCTCAAATTATTAGAAGAAATTAAATTGATAAAGTATTATTGGAAATGACATGAACAATAAAAAACAAATAAAAGTTAAACTGGTTTCTTAGACGACTATGAATTGCGAAATAAGTTGTATGAAAAAAAACTTAAGTTTACTGTAGGAAGTTGTTGACTTCTTCTTTTTAATGTGTAATTTGCCAAGGATGACAAATTTCAAGGATTTTCAAATATAATTATTAGTAAATATTTGAATGTATTAAAGCAATAGAATATTAAAAAGAAATATAGAAAGTTCTTGATGATTATTTATAGGTTTTGTTTTTTTAGTACAACTTTTATATGAAATTTTGGTATATTTATTATATATCCAAAATACTAAGTACTTCAGGTTTTCTTTGTTACTTATGTCTAACAATAGTTCTTTTTATTTTGGAATAAGAAGTACGTAAAGGCATTTTTAGTTAAAAAATATTAAGCATAAAGTGCTATATTTTTCTGATTTGATATAATTGACAAATTATCTGAGAGCAATAGACTTATTTTAATCATGAGAATTTATGTTCTACGTTTTTAATGGTAAATTTTTGTGCGTCAAATTTCTTGACATGTCATACTATTGCGTTGAACATTTATCATAGTTTAAAAATAAAGTAAATATTTAGTTATTTAGCATAGCATAATCGTATTTACTCATTGTTAACTTCTTTTCTAACAATCTGCACGTTGTTTCCTTCTACAATTAATATTGAATATAGGACAAAATAATTTTTTCTTTACTTGATTATAAAATTATTCACAAGTTTTTACTATTTCAAAACAAGAAATGTGCAATATTGATTTAAATGTTAAAGTATTGACTGAGTTACCGAGATGGAATTCATTGGGAAATTGATTACAATAACATACACGTTCATGGCAACGTTGAGACACTAATTCTATCAGAATATGAAATTTCTTTTTTTTGTAGTGATGCATTTAAGTGCTTCAGTGAACACTGCTATTAGTGTGTCAGTATGTCAGAACAATAATAACTCGACGATTTGTAAACTGAAACTGCACATTGCCATTCCAAACTAAGGATCACGATACATAATTTAATAATAATTGCAAAAAAAAATAACTAAAAGCGCTTATCTTATAATAATAGATCACTCAAAATTCATAATATTCTTGTTCAGACTTATAATCAAAAAGAAATAGATCATTTGCTAAATGTTTTTTGTTTGCAAATTGAGATTTTATATATATCATTTTTCTTAGATAAGTTACGTATCAATGACAATGAAAATAGAATTATTTCAAAAATTAAGAATAAAACCTATCTTCATCCATATTATCTGCGAAGAAGAATTTAATTAATCTATACGTTAAAGTTCTACGAAATTTTGTCATTATTATAATTTACATAGTTTCACGTAAGAATGAACAGTGTTAGCGTAATTTTTCTATTTGTATAAAAGCTTTCATTTTATCTATGTTTCTGGAAGAGTGAATATGTTCATAAATAATTACACATTAAAAAAGAAACATTAAGATATAGCGTACTTTTTTTCATAGTAAAAATAATTAAAGCATCTAAATATAAATTTGAAATAAGATAAAATGATATGTCTTACTTAGTGTTGTCTTGAATAAATAAAGAAAACATTTTTATGACTTTTAAAGAAAATAATTCTTATCGTTTGACACATGCCAATCTATGAAGAACTTTATTCTTATCTACATTATACTGAAAATAATAATAGATGATTGAAATTTCCCCGATGTATTGTCAACATACTCCAATGCACAAATATTATCATCGATGGCAATCAAATTTATTTACATATGCATAAATTTCTTTCAGCAAGTCAGAATTGTTCGTTTTTTGCAGAGATAATTTCTTTGTCAAAATTTTTTTATTCAAAATTTGCATTCAATTTCATTTAAAGTTAGTTATTAATTTTCATTATCTAATTCAATTCTTCTTTATTAGATTTCTTAGAACTTAATTCATTTTGTGGACATGACATTCATTAACATATAACTATAGTATTATTGAGTTAGGTAAATACGTGGAAAATTTCAGATGTTTTTATTTTTTCTGTTTGTTATTATCAAAATCAGATATTTAATGTGAATGAGAAGGTTGTAACGATGTTTGCCTATTACTTTTTAAACAAATTGTTACTACAGATATCTGAGTTTTTTTTTTGATTGAATACTATTGAACAGACTAAAACGTCAATTTATGTATACAATCAAGAAATATACGTAGAGAAACATTGTATTATAAACAAAATCTTTGAGAACCATATTATCTATTCATCCAAAACAAAAGACTCATTAGACATATTTAATGATTAATATGATTAGATAATATTTACGAAGTATAATATTCTTTGACAGATTGTTTTGAATTCAAACGAAAACACAAAAACGACTTGAATTAATGTAAACGAGAATTATCCCAAATGAAAATAAATATAAATAGAATCTATAGTTATAAATAAAAACAAAGAGAATGACAAAAGAAAAATTCTTGAACATGTCTTCTTTTTCTGCTAATAATAAAAAGTCTATAAACAATTATTAGAAAAAAAAGAAAAAAAAAAATGTCTAGTTTTCTTTCGAGGTCATTTTCAACTGCTAATAAAAACTTGATTCTATTCTTTCAATAAAAGCATACATTTGCATATAAAAGTTAAATGAATTGAAAAAAATAATAATTCAAGCAATAACAAACGATACAAAATATTTATATCCTAGATGCCAATTCAAAACACGGCAAAAAAAGGAAACTACTTTTGCTGGGGGTTATAAGATAGAAAAAAAAATGCATTAGTTCATGTTGAGAACAGAAGCAATAAGGCGTGTGTATTATGTTAATTTCAATTTAGCTAATAGCTAATAATTTTGTTAGCTATTCTTATATTTATTTGGAAAGAACAAAAAAATAAAGGCTTGTAATTCTAAAATTTTCAAAAAGTTCTTCATGACATGTGTAGAAAAATGAATAACCTGCTGTTAGGTTAATAGCATGCATTTCTTTTTATCTAGATTTTTTTCTCTTTTGCTTTTTATTTTTATTGCTAGTAATATTGTTGTTGTTGACGATGATGAATAGTTCTCCTTCTTTTTCTTCTTTTATCATGCACTTAAGCTTTCCTAGAACAACTTCAGTTTGTAATTTTCTTTTCATTCATCACCTATTAACTTACTTTTTTTCGATGAGGCATATTAACTAATCTACTCTATTATCTATGTTGTTTCATGTCTCAACTTAGTATGCAGTAATATGTTATTTGTTAGAGATGAATAAATGTGTGACTTTAGAAGAGAATATCATTTAATTCATATAGTCAATGCATTTTATGAATTAATCATGGAGATAAACTACGCACAAGAAAAGAAAAAATTAATAATCCAAAGTTATCTCATCAATCGGAAGAAGATTATATGTTTTAGATTACACTTTTCTCTAGTGAAAGTAATTAATCCTGACAGAGTAAGGCGTGATACAAGTAAAAAATAATCTTCTTTTTTTTCAAATTGTTTTCTGACTTTTTTCCCTCATGACTATCGATATTAAGAGAAGTTTTCTCATTAGACTTGCACAGAATAATGATCTACAACATTTGATCAATAATTGAAGATTTTCCAAAAAAAGAACGGAATACTCTCTATGCGTTGACTTGTACTTTTACAGTCAAATCTTCATTATGACTTTTTCTTTTTTCTTTTTTCCATCAACTTCTTGCTGTTTTATGGAAAGTATAAATTACGAATAGAATATTTTCTTTTTCTTTCTACAATACGACTGATTATATGTTAATCAAAAATAAGATTTCATATCACAGTTGATGTTCCGGTTCCATATTGTCGTCAAATTTTTCTTTTCTATATATATATCTATAATCTAACTAGCATATATATATATATAATTTTATTTTAGTATATATATATAATTTTATTTTAATATATTCATATATATATAATCAATGGCAACAAATATAACCCATGATTCAAGTCGTGATCTTCGACATACTCGATTAGTCCTTTTATCAATACTTTTTATAGTTGGTTTAACTGGTTGTTCAATTGTTATTTATTGGTTAATACGTTATGCAAGATGGAATATGAGATCAGGTCGTATATGTTCACTTATTCTTAATTTAATTATTGCTGATTTATCTGTATATATATTTGCAACTGGTATTCAAATTTTTTGGGAATTTCAAACAAATCGACAATGGCCATTTAATGATTTTCTATGTATAATCAAAAAAATAACTCTTTTGTTTTTGTTTTTTTTTTGGATTATCGATATATTCAAATTTTTGTATGTTTAGGTCGAGTAACAAAATTCTTTCAAAGTTTTTCAATTCTTTCATCATCTTATATTGTTGTTATAATGGCTATTGATCGTTGTGTTGCAATTGTTAGTCCATTAAAAGTTGGTAAAATTCGTGTAAGTATTCATGATTTAAAATATAAAAAATTCATTCATTTAATTTGAAATAGGTTCTTCATTTATGTGGTAGTGCTTGGATTTTAGCTGGTATTTTATCAACACCAAATATATTTATATTTCATTTACGCATTGATGATTCTGCTCGTTATTGTACAGCAGTATTTAATCAACAATCGACTCGTACAGGACGTCGTATTTATTTAACCTTTATATCTCTCGTTGTATATTTTATACCATTTATTGTTCTTGTTGTCTGTTATATACTTATTTTTATTAAATTATTATGGCGTGAACATGATCAAGATAATCGTAATATTAAACGAATATTACCATGTTGTTCATGGTTACTTGATGCAAAAATAACACATGCATCAAAAATGATGTCAGAACACATGAATCCAAGATCAGCATCAAATCGTTCATCATTTAGTGAATTCGATGCAAGACGAAAACGAGCAAATACTTTTGCCAAAGCTCGAACAAAAACATTTCGTATGGTAAATAAATTGTTTTTATTTTGTTTTTTCGAAAAATCAACAACTTTTAAGATCTTAGCATATGTATGTGAAACTAGAAATAATTAAGAAATTCAAATGAACTTAATTAAGTCTGATAACCTCTTTGATAGGTATCACACATCTAGATATGCACTTTTAAATGTCATCATTATTATGAATGAAGCCGGTGAACATATTAAACATCCTTATGCAATAGCAGAATCCTTTTCATTAATTAATTTCTTGCAAAATTGGTACACATCAAAATATATGCCTAGTTTTCTTGAAAAATCTCAAGAGACTGAAGTTAACATTATTTCTGGGCTCTAAAATCCATAAAAATATCTTCTGAAATCGTCAAAACTGTTTTGATTGTTTTTTGGAAAAAATTCTTTTAGTTAGAATAAAATGACACACAATAGAAGATTCTCTGAAGAATTTGTATGCCTGAATATAATAAAAGACTAGGGATATTCTATTGCTAAGATCTCATTACTGTAGATTTATTATATGGTTACCAACTGTATTATTGCATATCTATACTCCTAACTCTCGTACATTGATAAAACTGATCTCATAGATGATTTTAATCTTTCCGATAGCTAATAGACATTTTCTCTAATTCATGATTAGCAAACCTGTTTTATAACGTTTTCCATAGGATTGATCATGAAAAACTTGTTTAAATTACAATTCTGGATTGTTTTTTTTTTGTTTACAGATTATCGTACTTGTATTATTTATGATTATTTTTGGCGCACCTTATTATTGTTTGGAATTATATGTTGCCTATACAGGTCGTCAACCACCTGACTTAGTCTTAGCTTTAGCTGGCGGTGCAGCTGTTGCTCCATCTTCATTAGATCCATGGATATTTCTTTTATTTTGGGCTAATTGGAATCAACGAGCTAATATGGGTAGTAGTCGAAAATTAGCTAATATTACTTTACAACAGAGGAAACAAATTCAACAACCACATTGTTTACACGCACGACGAACTATTCAATCAAATACAACAGGTACGTCATCATCAAGTGATCCACGTCAAT
Source organism: Rotaria sordida (assembly GCA_905250125.1). Lineage (NCBI taxonomy): Eukaryota > Metazoa > Rotifera > Eurotatoria > Philodinida > Philodinidae > Rotaria > Rotaria sordida. The sequence continues at coordinate 10,604 of CAJNOL010003177.1, read as the reverse complement.
ATCATCAAGTTTTACTTCTTGGTCCATCACGTGTACCACCTTATACTATAAGATGGAATTCAACTAGTAAAAGACAAAATAAATATACTTTAGACTGAAGAAATTTAAATGAAAAATAGATTAAAGTAAAAGAGAGAACAGTAAATTTATTTGATGAGTTTTTGTATCAGAGTATCTTTAATAAAATAATGTGATTGAGACATTTCAATATATTGATGATAATCAACTTTGCGATAGATATTTTTCATTGCATCAAAATAATTTGTTATGATTATAAATTTATAACCATCATCAATAGCACTTCATATTGATTTAATTAATTTTAAGATAAATAAATAGATCAACATCTGGATTAGCAAGACATATGTTCAATAAAAATCATTTTTCTATCTAATTTTAATATTTTATACACTTCAGAAAGAACTTTTCCCCCCTAATGAATCTGGTATACAAGTCTTATTATAATTGTATCAATACTATTTAATTCAACATCATACATATCTATTATTGAATTATTCGAAAGAAGAATATTATACGAAATGTCATATTGATTAATAATAGATTTATGCAAATAAATATTATGTTCACTCCGAATATATAATTCTATATTAGTATTATGATATAAATAAACCAAAAACAAAATTTCTATTACATATCCTGGAACATGTGAATGTCAAAGTAACTCATTACATTGAAGATTTATTATCCCAATATTACTAGTATTGAAATTTTTTGCTATTTCAAAAATAAAATTTTGATATAGTTTGAAAAAGAAATTCTATAAGTTGACTCATATTTCTAATAAAGACCCAACTCATAAAACACTATACAAACCTTATATGTTTTTTATTAACAACGTAGTATAATAATAAGTAGAGTCAAGTTATGAAACAATATGCTAATATATAATAAAAATAATTACATGTCACCAGTCTGCACTGTATTACCTTGAAAAAAATATATATTGTAATTTTTTTTTGTTTTTTACGTACGTTCAATCTTTATAATCTGATTATGCAAAAGATGATCGAAAAAAATTCATTAACGTCATCAAATATTCAATAATAGGTTAAAAATATATTGTCAGTACAAGCGACACAACTTGACTTATTCTATGATAATTAAAGTTAAAAGCTACGGGTGTTTGCAAAAAAACGTGGGAAAAATTTTTTTTTCTTAAAACCTTTTTCTCTACTGTTGTAAATAATTACAAAAGTCATTTTTCAAGGAGTAAACCCTCGATAGATATACTACATGCTATATATAGAAGCGTGATTTTTCCTCTTCGATACTTCTAGAAGTGAATAAGAAGAATATGAAATTATATTATTGTATAGTGCTCTTCGTGGGCTATCTACTTCAATATAAAACAATTTGAAGAGCACTTGTATAGAAGATGATATCTGTGAAAGAAGGTTTCCAAGTTTTTTTTGTAAACACCTGTATATTAATCGATAGAAACTTGCAGTCTTTCATGGAAGTTGACTTGTCTCATCAAAATAATTCAACTCTCACACGTAGATGAAGCAATTATTAGATTGAAGTAATCCGATTCCATATTCATCTGAGAACTTGTTTCAAAATTCTATTCTTGTTTCACACAGAATTTATGTCATCAAAATCACGTTAGTTTTGATGATTAATTGCGATTCGAACAAAAATATCATTGATTAATCGCAATTGATCGATGATTATTAAACTGTTGGCTTTTCATTTATGAAAAGTAAATTTTGATCATTTTATCTTAAAAAATATTTTTAGTATTTCCAGCGTATGATATCTGATAGAAATTTCGGACTCAATATTTACTATCTGATTAATTTCAACCCATAAAAAAACCAGATATGACCATTTTGTTTTTTCAGCTCTTATATAATCCATCATATTTATTAGAGAATTTGTTTTAATTCACAATAACTTTGCTGATAAGTATATTATTTCAACCTTTCACCTCTAATCCTAATCCAGCAGAGTTGATGTTGAATTGACTACGAGAGTAGCTTATGTAGGTGTTCGATATGACATTGATGTAGCAAAATTTGAGCGATGTCATTGCACTCTGAAGATGTAGAATGGTTCAAAAATAATCCATTCGTCGTGAATGGCATATAAATTGAATTCTTTTATGTTTTATTGCAATTGTATGTTAATTTTCTGTATACAGCTGAAAACTTCTCTATTATGGATTATTTTTTGAAAAATGAATCATTTTGAGAACGACATATGGTTAGACATTGGCAAAGGCAGCTGTTTTTGGATTGAAATCAGCTCTTTCATTTTTGGAATTGTATCGGAAATCATTAGTATTCATTTTCTTTTTGTATAATATGGTATCGGTAGTCCCAATCCTCATTCGAAATCACTCATCTTTATTATCATAGTCTTCTTCAAAAGGAAAATTATAACAAAAACTGCATGTCACGATTTTTTACCAATAGAAAATTATTTAAAAATGGCCGTGAATTGCTTTTTGAATTATTATTAGTTTTAATTAAAGTTTTTAGCATAAAGATATTGTTAATTATGAATCTATATCTAATACAAAACAATTCTTAAAAAAAACACATTTTTTTATGTCATTTACGACGAATAGATCATTTTTGACTCAAGTTGTCCCAAAGAATGCTGTCTCCATGTCTCGAATCCATAACTTTTCTAAAGTTTCTGTGTAAATAGATGATATCCTTAGTAATATATATCGATTGCTCAAACACAAGAATGATCAATTTGTACAAATAAAAAAAACGAAAATAAATCGGATTTTTTCAGTTTTTTTTTTGAAAAATCATCATTTTCCAATTGAAATATCCTAGTCAAGAGATAATTTAAAAAAAGTTTAATTTCTTACGATTCTATAGCTTATTAACTGCTCTACACAATGTTAAAGAAATGTCTTGATCCGATGGTTTATTACTTCAAATATATAGTTTTCCTGAATAGATCAAAAATGACCTACTAAAGGGTAAAGGATTAAGAAAAAAATTGTATAATTTTCATTTAAATCAATTCCAAGAAGAATGACACGGTGAATATTATTTTATAAAATAAATTATATTCTTTTTTATTTAGATTAATTTCAATAATAATGTTATTAGTAAGCATGATTTTACAATATAGATGATGTTTTTTTTGTTTTATTTAGATTAATATCAATTATAATTCAATCAATTCCTTTTTTAGGTCTTTATTGTATACCAATATATATTCTACAAGCAGATACAATTTATATTTGAATAAATCGATTGGAAAGTTAACAAAATCAATTTACTTAATGAACTGAAACAATGTTTTGATTGACAGAAATTTCTATTTATTCGAAAAAAATACATAATAATATATGTTCTAAAAATTGATAAATGTATTAGTAAAAACTATAACTAATTTTTCTTTCTTTAATTATAATAATTAATGTGAAGATTTTGATTTTAATCTATATTTAAAAAATTCTAATGTTACTATATCATTAAATGTTGTTGGATAAAGTAAAACTATTGATTGACATATATGAAGATTATTTTGTAAACAAAATCCATTTTTAATATTATCTATTGTTAATTGATTACGATGATATTGAATAGAACAATTATTATTATTTTTACATATTGAATTTGTTTGTTCATTACGTAATTTATATTTTACACATTTCCATAAATGTGTTTCACGTGCACTTGGATAAGATTGTTGTAAACATGAATCAATTAATTTAGTATTGCGTACAAGATTTAAAGCTTGACCATTTAAAATATAAGCATTTACTTCTTGTTGTTCATAAATAATAATTAATGGTGATTGAGAACTCTCAGTAGAAGTATGAAGAAGTGATACTAATTTTTCTCGAAAGACAAATGTAGGAGCAGGAACAATAATTAATGAATCATTACTAGAAATATATTCATATGAACTTATTGACTGACGAATTACAACAAGAATACGTATCCATAGATTTACATGATATGGTGATTGAGTAGGATTAAAGTCTAGAACAATAAACAATATTTTGAAATGAAATTAGATAATTTTTCAGAACTATTAGTTTTATTTTCAACTTTTAAAATAACTTTTACGAAATTTTCTTTCGTACATCACAAACTAAGAATATGACCATTTCATTTCCAATTATAAAACTCAAACTAGTTAATGTATTCACATGAAGATTTTTCGATCTTATCGATTCTAATCATAATAATTATTTTCTTTTTGTTAAAGTGATCGAATACAAATGAATGAAAAAACTATAAACTTACCTAAGCTCATCAAGAAATGTACATACCAAAGCTGGACATAGAACTACTTTCTCTATCCTTGTCTTATCCTGCTTGATGAGCGGCAAGATAGTAAGAATTCTTATTTTAACTTTCGATCACCTAAGTACATATTAATTTATTAGTTATCTTATAACTAATTTATTTCATATCATTTTCAAATACAACAACGAAACGTTTTCAATAATGACTAATATTATAAATACAAGAAAATATAGAAACAATATGAATTCGTAGGGTTTTGTCATCATTATCCTAACCGATAGTGGATACTATTAATAAAAAAAAAGTACTTGATAACAAAACTAATACAAAGCAAAAGAAGATATACAAACCATCAGGACCGTCTTGTCCTGTACCTAGCTCTATTACACACTCCATAAATTGAAACCCACGTTTTATAACAAATGAGTATGATAGAAGGAAATACCCATAAGAAAAATCTTCTCACAGTAAACTGTCACTTGTCTATGCGTATCATCGTTAAAATACTGAAATATATTATGGAAGAAGAAAGTGTTGTTCACAAAACGATTCTCTCATAAGGTGAATCATTATTGAATGATAATTAATTAATTTAATGTTTTAAATTTTTATTATAAAACAGACACTATTCTTTCATACTGATTCCATTAAAAGTTTCATTCAATCAATTAACTTACATTCATCCGGTGTTTGTAATTGTTTATATCTTACAATACTAATTTTATGACAATGTTTAGCCCATGTTATATTACTTAAATAAATAAATTGTTCATGTATTGAATGTGTATGTATTAATACACAAAATAGACGTGGATTAATATCTTTTCTATTTATATTGGCTATTATTATTGGATCAGAACGAATTATAAATGATATTATTAAAAAAAGACCCAAGATTGTTAAAAATGTAACAAAACGAGTACAAAAACGTCGTCGACCAAATATGTACGGCATTAAAAATGTGTAAACATTCAAAAGAAGTAAAAAAAAAAGAAAGAAAGGAGTGAATAAATTTATAATGTTTTAAGCATTATTCTGATGGCTTAGTTTGGTTTTGTAATTTTACTGTCATAAATACACCAACATTAAAGAAATCACATTAAGACAAAAAAAAAAAAAGAAAGAACGATTTAAAATCTGCTTTTTTCGTCTTCCTGAAATTTATTATTCTTTTCACAAAAAAAAAATAACATAAAATAAATACTTATTTTACAATACTAAATAATACGTAATTCAGCTGGTTTACCCATTTTAACTATAAATTGTCTTTGTCCATTAATATCTTCATCTTTAACAATTATATTATGTAATTGTTCACGTTCATTTATTGTTTTTTCTTCAATACATCCACCTTGTTCATCTAATAACCATATATCATTACCATTAATAGCTAACCATGATCGATCATCAAATGGAGTTATATAAGTTCCTAAACCACCAGATTTTAAATTAATACCACGATACATTCGAACCAGTGTAAAATCAAATAAATCAACACGCCATTGATTATTATCATGATGAGAAGCTTTTTCCATTTTTTGTTGTTTTATACAAATAGCTAAACATGTTTCATTAGCACGTATACATGATATAAGACGATCATCAGATTCAAATATATCATGATACCATCGTCTAATAAGAGAACCAGAAACAAGTGACCAACGTTCAATATTTGTACGTGAACCCGATGTTGTTAGAGCAAAAAATACATCGGATGCATTAGGAAGACAAGCAACTGATTGAAAATGACTTCCTATATTAGAAAAAAATTAATTCAATGATAAATTTTCTGTACGAACAAAGAAAAAAACAAACGATTTCTTTCGATTTCAAGTCCACTATTTATATTGTGATATGTGTCACTAAATACTTAAATAGAAGAGATTCGCAAATTATGATAAGATCTTTGTACTAGATATGGGCAAGGTGCTTCCGGTTCTGACAGAACAAGTGTCGTGACAGAGATCGAAATCGAGTTTTTTTAGATCGCAATCATGATCAAAAACGATTGGTCCAGCTCATATCTAACTTGTACACTAGGTCGCCACGGCTGAGTAACTACGTCGTGACATACACCTATTTTTGTGGATAGTTAGTGTGTAGGAAGATCTCAAACAATAGAGCGCTAAAACTCTGTGTCAGACTGGCCTTCTATTCAGAGTTACACCTACTACTAATTGTAGCGAAGATATCGGGCTACTGAATCTATCACTAAGCAGCATCCCATACCGCAAGGTAACCCAAAGGTAGAAGTATTCATCTTCTGCCTAGCTTAAACTGTTGTAAAGAATTGCTTAAGTTGATTCAATTTTCTATCGTATTTACATTTCCAATGAATCATGTTTTAACAATGGATATATTGTAGTTAGTAATAAATGTTTATTCGGTTGCGTATTTTTCATATTTTTCTAAAAAAGTGAGTGAAAAAAAAAAGATCTTGAAGAAATCAAATTTATAAATTCTGACTAATCTATGTACAATATCTCATACAAACAAGAAATTTAAATAAAACAAAAAAAGTAAAAAAATATCACAGAGAATTTTTTCTAGAATAAGAAGTTTTTTTTCATTAGTAGCTAAAATATTTTTGAAATATATTCAACACATTTTTATTAAACTATATTTCATTTATTTAATATCTAATCATATGTAGATATATATGATGTAAATATTAATCAAACACTGATGTCGTAGAATCCATAGATCATTCTCATTGAAAATTCTTAACTAATTTTTTTAAAAAAGTGTTTAGTTCTTCTTGAAAACATACGTGAAACATTTTCTTTATTTGAAAAAGAGCTGATTCTCGAGTCACACTTTCTCTTTCCGAGAAAAACCCACTATATAGCAAACAAACAAACAAAAAAAATTTCCGGGATGAAAACTTAGAAGCAAGAAAAAATTTTGACAGAGGAAATCTTTCCGCTTCTCTTCTTTAATCTAATGATCTGTAAATAATATATTATTAATTATAATTTTTACCTGTTGGAGGTTTTAATTGTTCACTTTTTTCTAATGTTGACATATGTGGATCAAGTGTAAAAAAATTTAATGCTGATAAAACACAAAATTGTTCAAGATAATTTGAATAAATAAGATCTTTAATTGAACCAGCAAATGAATCATCTGGTTGTTCTTGCCATGGAATTTCATTTATACGACGTTGTTCATCAAATAAAACAAGATGATTATCATCTTCAATAAGCATACGATTATCTTCTGATATAGCTATAAATGATGAATGACATGAATCAAGTATAAAACGACGTTTTGGTGTTGAAATATTATCAAGTATAGATAATTGAGCATTTTCACGTTGAATATCTATTTAAAAATACAAATGATTAATTAAAAATTTTTTGAATTTCTTTTACTTTTAAGTATTTCAATTTGTTCAACTAATTTTTTTTCATCACTACTAACTTTTGTTAATAATCTTCCAAATACTTGTAAATCACAATCAGTTTTTGTTATTTTCTTTTTTATATCATTTAATTCTTGTTCAGATAAATTTTTTCGTCGTTCAATAACCATTTTACTTAAATTTGGTAATATATCTTGTCTTAATATTGCTGTACGACGTTGTTTTAATTGATGTAAACGACTAGTTAATGAATCAAGTTTATTTATTGTATTTAAATGAATATTATTTATTAATGAAAACATTTCTGTACGCCAATCATCTACTGTACGACGAGAACTTGTTAAATCATTTTCAATTTGTAGACCATCAATTAAAGTTAATAATGAACGAGCACGTTCATGTAATATTTGACCAGATGCGGACGACATTAGAACAATTCTTTCTTTGTTTTTTTTTAATAGAAAATATCTATATAGAGAATCATATTAAATTTTCAAGCTTTTTTTTTTTTATTTACATTTAATTGTTTTATAAGTATTTATTAGATTAAAGTAAGGAAGGAGCAACTTTCTAATCTTAATAAATTTTAGTTGTCAGATTACAAGATATTACTAATGTTAAGTACAGAAAATATTAAGCATTCATAAAAGATTATATATATATATATATTCGACTTTTATTATTGGGTATAACTATGAATAGCTTATATATAATCATATGTAACCTGAAAAGAAGTTTTCGCGAGCTGAGATGATCTCTCGTTTTCATCTTGAAAAATTTTCGTTTCTCTCCAATGTTGTATTGTTTATTTGCTTACCTGTTTCCAAAATAAAAAACCGTTTGACCTCGTATCACGAATTAGGTCAAGTTTAACAATAACCTCCGAATCACTCGTGTGAGTCGTCGACCTTCGCTCTCAATCCTGATGACCTCGGAACATTCCTGAATTTTGCTTGTAACTAACGGAAAGTTGAATTAAATAAGAAGTTTTTATTAATACAATTAATATTGACAATATCATACAAGGAATTCGAAACTAGTTTGTTTATTCGTTTTGAACTAAAGCGTTCTTTCGTTTTTTTTTCTTTGACTAACTATATGAATGAATCACAAAATTAAGTTTTATAGCGCTACAATCTATGTTAATGATTGTTGGTTAGAATAAGGTTTCATTAATGTATGATATTTGCATAATGAAAAAAATAAATAAAATTTAATTAAGAGTTAATTTTGATTGGTGTATTTAAACATTCCTATCATATTAATCAAATGTTTTCTGTTTCTTTGAGTTGATCTCTCTCTCTTTTATTTTTATCATTCCTTCATCATACTTTCATTGTGTTATATATCGCGATAATGTGGGTGAAACCTTTACAGATTCAGGTGAGAGGTTTCTTGTAAATAAATTTAATCTATTCTAATTTCTTTGTTGTCATAGATTAGCGGATTTTGGTAAGATTATTTCTACATTCTTCTTATTTTTTATGGAATTTATTTAATTCAGGTCAACTGATCGAGCTAACCCTTATTTTATATTACAACGTCGTCGTGGTCACGATGAACGACGTAGTGGTTTAGCTACTCTACTTGTTGCAACCATTGATACTGTTTTAGATAATAAAGTAACATTAAAAATTAAACTTAATTGATCCATTTAAATTTGAAGTTATTCTTTTTTCTTTTTTTCAATAGATAAGTCGTTATCGTATACTTTATAAACGACCAGATGCTGAAATTTATTTTTGTAAAAATTGTATTTCATGAATAATTTCAAATGAAAATCAATTTTTAAATTTTAGTAATTGCTGAAACAGATAAAAAAGAAGATGTTGAAGAACATTGGAAATGGATTGAAGTCAATATGATGCCAACACTTGGTAACAAAATTTTGTTTTTATATTTAAATTATGATTAATAGTTTTTCTTTTTTCTAATAGAAGGAATTGATGTTGCTGACGATATTAGTGATTTTGTACAATGGAAAATAAAAAGTTTATGTACAGAAGCTGCTTATGAAGATATTGGAGGTAAAATAAAAATTATATTATAAAAATTATATAATAGAACAAAAATAATTATAGATATTGAAACGGAAAAATTTAAAAATGCAACAAAAAAATTTCATAAAGTATTTAATATGTCAATGGATGAAAAACTTGTTATTTGTAAGAATTTTATTTAAGAAATAATTTTTATTATTTTTTTATTTTTTAAATTATATTTTCAAAGATTATTCATGTTCTTTTTGGCGTGGTCGTGTACCTCGACAAGGTTATCTTTATTTATCTGTAAATTATCTATGTTTTTATTCGGGTTTACTTGGAAAAGAAATAACAATTGTAATTAAATTTACAGATATTATTGTAAATATTGTTTTATATTTAATTAATGAATAATAGAAAAAAACATATATATATATGTATTTTGTTTTTTTGTAGTCACTTGAACGTGTACATAATATTGTATCAGAAACAATACGTATATGTACTCGTCTACATAAATATCATTTTGGAATGTTTAGAAAACTTGAAGAAACATTTCAAATAATGGAACAAATAGCAAATTTTGCTGCAAAAAAGTAAATTTCGTTTTCGATTATTATTGAAATATTTGCTTATAATTAAGTTTTTGTTTTTTTCTTTATTCATATAGATTGTTATCTCAAAAAGGTGCATTTCAAGAAGAAGATCATTTTCCAGCTGTTACAAAGTAAGTGTTTGATAAAGTGTTATTTTAAATACATGTAAACTAAATTGAACTAGATAGTCATTTGATTTCATATACAAAAGAATTTCAAAAAATAAAGAAACTAAATTTTTACTCATGAGTAAATAAAGGATTTATCAATTGAGATTAATGAAAACTTGATTTTTGAGTGATAGAATTGAACGATTAATTTAACTCGATTTACTATTTTATCTAGTTAATGCATTTATATGAAAAGATTTATTAACATGTAAGTGACACATTTGGATTTAATGAAAGGTGAGAAA
>CAJNOL010003176.1:0-25850 GCA_905250125.1 Rotaria sordida | reverse complement strand
GAAAAGAGAACAATCGAGAATATTCTCAATGGATATTGCGCAATGTGAAGAATACAAATCATTTGAGATTACATATCTTTCTTGAGTGGTATATATATGTTGGTGTACAAGTCATATATTCAGTGTGTGTAATAGAGAGTGCATCACATACGGAGTTAGGTATATATGTATGTATATATAGATATAATAATGTGTGTGTTAATATCAAGAGAGAAATAAAATCACATACAACAGGTAGCAGAATTAAGCTTGAAGAAACGATAAACAAAGCAAGGCTTTAAAATACGTGATCCAACAACGCGGTCACCAGTCTTTCTGCATCGTGTCCTTTGCTTATTCTCAATTTTCCGTTACTCTCATTAATTAAAAATACACGAATGAAAATAAAATCTCTCCTCTCTCAACCATTTAACCATCGTCATTTCTCGTTCCTTCAAATCATTCATTCGTATTTAATTGAACAAACAGATGCCGTATCATTTCGAAATTTATCTTATTCATTGATTTATATTTTATTTCAGAAACCCGTCGAATTAGGCCGAAAATTTTCTTGTCTCATCTTATTCCAATAATCAATAAATCCAATCATGGTAAGTTTGGTTAACTAAAACTGAAAAAAAATCTTCGAAATTCTTTTTCATAGGTTAATTTTACTGTCGATCAAATTCATAGTTTGATGGACAAAAAGAAGAACATTCGAAATATGTCCGTCATTGGTCATGTCGATCATAGAAAATCAACATTAACTGATTCACTTGTTTGTAAAGCTGCTATTATTACTCAACAAAAACCAGATAAAATACCTTTTACAAACACATGAAAAGACGAACAAGAACGATGTATGACAATTAAATCAACGTAAAATTTTATTTTAAATTTAAATTGAAAATAATCTCTCTTATTTTGTAGAGCTATTTTACTTTATTACGAATTACCTGACAAAGATTTATCGTTTCTTAAATAAGAACGTGAATCTGATGCATCTCATTTTTTAATCAATCTTATTGATTCTACAGGTCATGTGAATTTTTCATCAGAAGTTACTGCCGCTTTTCGTGCTACCGATGATGTTCTTGTCGTTGTTGATTGTGTTTCAGGTATATTATGAATAGATAGAGGTGTATAAAGTTCATCTTTGAATCATCGTTTGATTCATAAGTTTTTACAAGGAATCGTTCGTTTTCAGTGAGGTTAGATACATTTTTGCTCGACATATTCATATTTACGTTGCGAGACTGAATCATGTTCATTCAGAAAACTTCAATCAATCTTTAAATAACGTCGATTGTAATGCATATCGTACCAACTGCCTCAAAATATGTAGAATTCTTTGTAAGAACTATAAACCAAGTAGTGCCAACAATGACCTAAAAAGAAACTATTGTTTTTTTTCTGAGTAAAGGTGTTGGTCTACAGACTGAAACTGTTCTTCGTAAAACCATTGGTGAACGTATTAAATCAATATTATTTATAAGTAAAATGGATCATGCATTACTTCAATTAAAATTTCAACAAGAAGATCTTTTTCAAACATTTCAACGTATTGTCGAAAATGTAAATGTTATCATTGCAACTTATGGTGATGATAAATGGACCAATAGGTGAGTTACAAGTAAGAAGAATTAAAGTTTTTTAATCATGGCAAGTTCATAGGCCAACCAAATGTGTTTTATTTTAATACGCATACGGTGGTTCAACTTTGCCAATAGGAAAAAAAAGTTTCTCCTCATAAACGAAAATGTATTCGATTTATATCGTCATACATAAGAGCATATGTTGGAACAAAGAATTATTTTTTTAAATAATTTTTTCATTTGAATCAATTTAGGTTGATCCAAGAAAAGCTACATTTGGTTTTAGTGCTGATCTTCATGGTTGGGCATTTACATTAAAAGAATTTGCTGAAATGTATGGATCAAAATTTCAAATTGAACTTGATAAATTAATGAATCATTTATGGGATGAAAATTTCTTTTCATCAACAGAAAAAAAATGGTCACAAACCGGTGGTGAAGGTTATCTTCATGGTTTTTGTCAATTTGTTCTTGATCCAATATTTAGACTATTTAAAGCTATTATAGATTGTAAAAAATATCAATATACACAATTACTTGAAAAATTAAATATTAAATTAGAAGATGATGATCGTGATAAATTAGAAGAAGGAGGAAAATCATTATTAGAGTGTGCGTGTGGGTATCATGATGTATTAAACCATACCCACACCCACATCCTAGGTCAGAAGCGTGGAGAGAATATGAGTGGATGGTAATCTTATCTTCATTCATGTTGATGCGAAAATGAGCTCTATATTTATTCGCACATGTATCTGATATATAAACTAGATTGAATATACTGTTATCGAAAAATTCTCCAGAAACGTGCAATATTTTCTTTGAGAAAATGGTCAGCGAATCGGTAGGATGAGCGCTATCTTGTAATCATTGGACTCACGTTAATTTCTTTTTCACGATGATCCGTTGATCGCTGTGCATATTTGAACTAACAATTTGTTCATAATAGAAGGAAGCAAGTTACTTTTAGTATGGATATGTTTCATCCGCCACAGATTTAAAATAGGACAACAAACGATGAGAATTTTTGTTTTCGTTCCAATGACTTATTGCAACATTGAAGAACACTTGGCAAAATGCAATATATTTTTTTCATTTTTCAACTTTCTTTTGATCATGCTGATATTCATTAGTATTTCGATTTATTCATTCTCCTTAATAAATACCTTAGGAAATAACACATCTATCTGACTGTCATTCAATTAGTTCTTGTATTTCTATGTCAAACTCTATGACGTATATAATCTTCCACTCTCTTTTATTACTTCAAATATTTTACAATAATATGTTCATGCAAATGTATACTTGACATAAGGAACACCTTGAACTTCATTTTCTTCAAGATCATCACAGAACATATTTAATATAAGATAACGAACGTGCGGTGGTATTCTTCTTTTGCTCACCGTTTCATATATATGAGAAATTCTTAAAAGTGAAAAGAGATTAATTTGTTTTTTGTCAATCCACAATCCAAGTAAATACATACTTTCGTTTCATATTTTGTATTTTACTCGTTTGATGTATAAAATGTGCACAATAAATCATAAACGATCCTTCTGAAATTATGTTTGGTACTAGTTTATGCTCACACTATATTCCACAATTCAAAGTTAAACAAAAATTAATCCTAAATCAGATTGATTTTTCTTTACCTTAAAGTATTCTATAAATTCTTCCAATGTCATATCACCTTTCACTTCAAACCGATCCCATAAAGTGAATTTCTTGTCTAAATACTATAATTAAATGAGAAGAATTTATAGTTATTCAAAAGTGATTATCTAATATTCTATACCTTTTGACATTTTGGTGGTACCGATTCAAAAAATGCAAAGAATGGTAAAGTCAAATTAAGGCATACATTTCGATATGATTCAATCTTCTTATGACCTTGAATTAATTTATAAACTTCAAGACAAACAAGACTTGTAACCATTGCTGTTGTTGTTACAATAGCTGGAATTATATTTTCAGCAATTCTTTTGATTTGACTTCGATCAGTTATTTGTATTTCATAGTTTTCAGTTCGTAAAAGAGTTGTTGCTACTATATAATCCATATGAAAATTCGTATCATCATCAGTTTTTAATTCATGTGGTTGAATCTTAATGTCAACTATTTCATCAAGTTTAGGCAATCGATTAAGAAGTTGTTCAATTGACGAATTGTTTTTCTCTTGAACATTCATTCGTTGCTGATCATCAACTCTACATTGGTTACTATCATTATCTGCTGTAAAAATATCCTTTGGTTTAAATTCAGGCACTTGTACTTTTGTTACTTCTTGTGCAATAAATTGACGATCACATATTTGCGGGATATTATACATATGTGCAAATAAAGTGGATGCAGCAATAATGAAATCCAAATGAAGTTTATTGTTAACATCAAATTTCAATAGATGTGGACATCGTCTATTTCCACTCCAAAAAAGTTTACCTTTATCTACCACATGATCACGTGGGAAATTATGAAGTAACTGAACAATCGCATTATGAAATTGTTGTTCGAAGAGATTTCAAGACTAAATAAATAAAAAACGATAAACATTCGTTTCTATGGTAAACGATATAAACTTACCCATTTGATACAATCGGTAAAATTTCCTGGACGATGTTTAACAAGAATACGTTTAACATTTTCAACAATTTCATTTTTTTTCATATTCAGAGGGCTTTTTAGCTGTTTGTTCAGCGAAACCTTTGGGATCACGCGCAAATTCTTCAACTTGTTGAGCAGAAATTGTAAATAGATCAGAAAAAGTATAGAGTACCCATTGAATAATATGATTAAAAGAAACTGGAAAATTTATTGCAGTACTCAGATCTACTGTTGGATCATTGGTAGATGAATATGATTCAGTAAGAAATAAAGAATTCTGGATAAAGATAAAGAGATGATAAGAAAGTAGCTGATGAAACTCAATTCTCCGAGAAGAGATGTTCTTGAATTATGCTACATTGACAAGCGGATCATTGTAATAGTCTTACTCTCTCTTAATATGCTTATATTATCATTGTTGTCTGCTCATACTGACTTAGCTCAGTCAAATCAATCTAACTGAAAGTAATAAGAAATAACTTTTCCATTTTCAGTGATGTGTAAAAGAATCAGATAAATTTCTTTTAAACGTATTTCTCTCTTGCTCAACGTTATTTAGCTTTTTAAATATTCATATAGAATGGGTCATAAATAACTTTACGATAAAAAGTTTGCATATATCCTTTCTATTTAAATCAAATGGACTGATTTTTCAATCGATGGTAGAAGGAAGTTCAAAGTTTTTATTGATAAGAAAGAGGCTAAGAAATATCGATTTGAAGTATCATCTTTGGCCTCAGCACAGATTTTTTTTAGTCTTTTATGGATTCTTGGAAATTACAATATGCAAGGTGTTCTGCTGTATAAATCCTGTCTTAAGTCGAACAAATAATTAAGAATATTTAAACTTGATCAAATCTCTTCGAAAACCTTATTCATACTTAAAAAAGATGTCCTGAACTGTACTCATTTAAGTTGCATATCAAATACTTCTTTATCAGATATAGATGACAAGAATTTTAATCTATATCAGTGATTCGAATGTTATCAAAATACTTACGAGTTTTGACGTTGTCCACTGCAGTGACAAGACCATCCAATTGTTGAAAAAAATGATCATTATATATATATGTTCTGTTTCTGGTAAAACCCCATCTACATATCCATGGACATGCATATTGGGAGTGATTACTTTTATTGATTGAGCTGCTACTATTGATTTCATTTTCTGAAAAGATCAATAAAACTTCTCACCTCAGTTATTATTTGCGAGCAGATAAAAAAAAACTTACACCAGTATTCCGAGAACAAAATAGAAATTGTCGATGTAAACCCGATATCTTGATTGAATCCATATCGGATACAAATACTGTACCATCTCTTCCGCATCCAATGCCCATTATAGCAAAATTTATCAATATTTCACAACCAATTGCACCTGAACCAACCTATAATTAATTCGCTTATTTTAACATATATTTTTTTCATCATTCTTTCTTCTTTTCTTACCAGAAAGTATTTAGCATTGCCTAGTTTATCTTGAAAATCTTCACCAAAAACAATTTCTTAAGAATAATATCGACTTTGTTTTATGGGAAATTTGATCTTGTAATTGTCGAATTGGCATAAATTTTCCTGTCACTGCCTGACAAAAACAAAACAAAACATGAATGAATGAATGAAATTCTTCTTACTTTGATTGCTTCTTGAGCAGCAATACCACCAATAATAGATTGAATTGGACATAAATCACCAGTACATGTTTTAGCAAATAGTCTTATCCAATGTTTATTTAGTTGATCTGTTAATACCTGTTCACCATTTTCTCTATTTAATTTCTCAACTATTTCATAGAATTTATCTGCATCATCCTAAATAAGAAATAAATAAAAGAACAAATGAATATGATATACATCATTCCATGGTTGAGGCAATGCATTATATTGGTTTTGAAAAAGTGATAAACCTTGAAATGATAAATGAAGATTAGCAGACATTGACATCTTTGAAAAATTACAAATTAATATTTCTGGATTTTTCAATGAATCAGAAAAAAGATTTCTAAATTGAAGAAAATAATTCAAAACCTGATGATCAACGAAGAGAAAGAAGAAAAGAATCGACTTACGAAATGCACAGTTTCTGCTTTTTCGACTTCAGTGACTGTTCCACTACCTTTATAAACACCAAAATTTCTTATGTCACCGATAGTAAATGTATATGGATCTAAACATAATCTTTTCCTACCTAGACAAAATAACTAATGAAAAAAAGAACACAAACCTAGTACAGTGATTTTGAATTCACGATCATTAATTTCAGTTATTCCTTTCACATCATGAACAGTAACGTATGATCCATCTTCGAAACCATGTTTTGTATATGTCGCTATTGATACAACACCAATTTCATCCTGAATAACAAACCTAAATAAACAAACTTTCTCCATTACTCGGAAACAATCCATACATGACTAATTGAATTGACTATTTCTTCTGTTATTGAATCTTCACCATTTGTATCGAGTACTTTGAAGTTTTGACCAAAATCACAAAATATTTGTCTAACTAATAAAAGAATAAACAATATTTATTTCTTATTTCTCATATTTAAAAAATAGTTTATATACAGTTGTCGTGAATAAAGACGTTCATCGATTTCAGGAGTTGTTGTCGACGTCTGACATTCCAGATCGGTAGCCATTTGATCTGATCTTGAAGTTTGCTATATTACTCGTGAATTATTATTCTCACTCTTCTAAAATATAATCATAATCACCTTCTTACCCTGCTTTTTTTTTTGAAGAAGTTGAGAAAAGAAGTATGGAAATATTTAGATAAATATTCTTTCGATATCTTGCATCAGTCAGATTAAGAAAAAGACAGACCACCAGGTGCAATCTTTACTTTTGTTGCTTTCTTTTCTTTTACTATCGTAGAGAGGACAGTTATTTTTGGTACGAGTCAAAAAAGAAGGGTGACGTTATTGTTTTTTTTTGTCGTCGTTCTTTTTCATCTCTTTCTTTTATTCATACAAAGTCAAAGAGAAAAACACTTTCTAACACACTACCTTCATAAGACCGCCACACTACAAAGAAACAAAATCTGTACGACAGAAAAATCCTTCATCGATATCTCCAGTCATAAGCAGAAGTTTAAAAGGCTTAGAGAGAAATTGATCATTTTACTTTTTCATCTTAAGAGAAGTTTCTGACAGAAATGGGTTTTCTCCAGAGAAAACGGATTATTCTTCAGCAGAAATCTTGCAATCATTTCTTCGCTTCTAAGCAGAAGTCAAAAGGACTTAAAGAAAAATGGATACAGTGATTTTTTTGTCGGAGATTTTATTGTACGAAAATGACGGTCCTATTTTAGATTACGTGCTCTTTTCATATCATTGATCTCATTGAGATTTTGGTTGTGTGTAGAGCCAAGTGTGATGTAGTTATGTTTTATAATGGGCATAATTCTATTAAATGAAAGACTAATTTTACAGCAGCATAAATTTATTTTATGTATTTATACATAATCATAATATACTGTCGATGTGTCGATATATCTAATATCATTGTCAAGACACGTGAATTTAGATTTGAGAGAAAAGGAGGGTGTGAGGGTGTGACTGAAAGAACAACACCTACACCCCACACCCGCAATGACTTTTCGTCCGAAAGTTATATGCTTGCTTCCACCTACCTTCTTCTAAAATTCCGATACTATTTAACGTAATTATGATTCTAAACATGTCTGATGATTCCTAGCAAGGATCAAAACATGTCGTATGACTGCTTGAATTATCTCTCCTCTGTAAACTCATCTTCACCTTCAAACTCACTCTCATTTTCACCGTCAGCCATTTTCTAACATTTCTGGATCAACATCGGTGGCCTTCGAATAGTTCAGATTTGAATCCTCTGAACTATTGTATTTGGGATGAACTTTCTGGGAATATTAACTGGGACAAAATAACATGGACTAGCCGTTTGTTGATAGTTTTTAAGAATGATGAAAATTATTTACGTTAGTAAATAAAGATCACTTTTGTAGAAAATTAAATTCTGCATTTTCAAAAAAAAATTAGGTTGCTGCAATGATTTTTGACTGAGATATTGAAGAAACACATAGAAGAACATTTATTCTGGCATACCCCTTATAATCAAAATGACATTTTACACATTCAGAAAAAAACATAAAATTAATTAAAATCATAAATATTGCAGCTGGCAAGTTCAAGTTTCTTAAAAATGGAATATAGATTCAGGTAATTCCATTCTTTTTGCTATTTCATTTAGTCTTTTTCGATCCAACCTGCTAAGTTCAAGGCTTTTAACTTGTGCCATTTTATCTCTGCTTAATACAGTTCCAGCTTGAGAATCTCTATTTAATGCAGTCACTGCTTTTGGAATTAGTGATCTTGAAATGCCACAAACATCAAAAACTGCACCAATAGTTTCTTCTGGTTTTGATATTAAATTTTCATATGTTACTTCTGGAAGAGCATAACAATGCCTATTTTTCAGAAACCATGAGTAAGGAGCAGCGAAAATAACAAAAGCCCGTTCCAATAAACTTTCTGGTTTAACTTTTTCAACAGTACTTTTCTCTAGTTCATATCCAAAAAGCCATTTTCCTAATTTAGGAAAATTTGATTGTAAGTAAACAGCTTCTTTCCAAAAGATTGCCGCATCCATCATTTTATATGAAGAAATCGTAGCCTTTTCCACATTTTCACGAAATTGAAATATGTGTGGAATTTCAGGGAAAAGTTTGTGTATGTGACCAACCAACGATACACCAGTCGAGTCCATTTTTAGTATGTAAATCTGATCTTTTGTCATATCTTTGCAATATGTATAAAAAAGTGATCGAAGTACAGTATTGAAGAAGTCCGGAGACCATATGTGTTCATCAGACATCATCGCTAGATTTGTAAAAGGAAGAGGTTCCGCAATGGTTTGAACTTGCTGGCCAACCTGAACCATTTGAGTTATCAGTGTAGAACCACTTCTCGGACAATTGGTAAACACAATTACTTTTCCTTTCATAGGTCCTAGTGAATGGCATGCAAAAGTGCAAAAATCTCTAAATATAATAAATCGCAATGCATGCAAATTTCAAGATGCTTACTTAAATTTAGCGTAAACTTACTTTATTGGCATTCGAGCTAATTTGAGAGCATCACTAAACTGTTCCAACGAAAGAAAAGGTGCATTTCTCACATTATATTCTGCAATTGGTTTTGGTAAGAGTGTAAAGTAGGCATATCGATCAGTAATCGTGTAAAGTACCCAATTTGGGTTATATTTCAGGAGCTTTTCAGCATCATAAAATTTTTCATGCAGCCACATAAAATCGCAATCTCTGGGCAAATCGCCTTCGGTTGACTTTAGACGATACAAAATGGTCAAAATTTCACATTGGATGGTAGTATTATTTTTGGGAGAACGAAACCAATATGATTGAAGATTCGTAATTACATCTCTAATAACACGGTAAATTATATAGAAGATTAGCTTTAATACATTCATAGCGCAGTCCGAACGAGAAAAGCTCATACACGATAGGCGCTTGACTGTGATTGTGGTGATGATTGAGACTAGCTCTAAAAGAAGAAGTAGTGCATGCTAAAACTCTCAACTGCACTCTGTTAACAATAGATAACGCAACAAACTCATGTATGGGCAATAATGATAAATATAAGAGACCGGTTGCTGTTATCATATTTTTAAGGTGCGAAGCATCTTCTAGTAGTCGGTCGCGAGTTTTTTTTTCTCGACGTTAAACATTCAAAGTCCATATATTGTGTACCCATGATCTCGAGAACACAGTATCAGTGCATGTTGATTGAAACACATATAAGAAAGGAGAGTACTCAAAATAGGAAATATTTTCTCTGATTTTGGTGTGGATGTTGAGTTGAGTGTGAGCATGAGTAGGTTTGGGTGGGTATCGATGAGGAGGAGGTCCACACTGATGCACATACCCACCCATCCACACACTTACACCACACTCCCATACCCAGACCCACACCCTTGTACCCGTGCAAATAGTGTACCACAAACCGATTGACACAAGTATGATGCGCAGAGCTACCATAGACCAATCGTTGATTTCACCACATTGCTGCTATTCTTGTAAAATATGTTTTGACATACTTTGTGCGAGAAGTGGCTGTTGTTTTGATAATCTAAGAAACAAATATGGGTAGACTCAAATCAATGTGCCTGGAACATATCGAGTGATTGAATAACGTGTCCATTGCTAGTGTAAACCATCTGATTAAACAATATTTCTACATTCAGACTTGCACAAAAGTTTTCAATTGAAGAACTAAATTGAAGAGACACTTAATTTTTGGTCTGAAATATTGGCTATGAAAAGGTGTTTTGGCAACCTTTCAAATCGAGACTACTAAGCGGCTGATCCTATATCGAATATATCGAGACTATAGCACGGACAATTTTCGTTCATGTTTGGGTCGTTGAATGGACCGAACGACTTGAATAAGTCGCTGCCATTTCTTCCATCCTCAATGAATCCTTTTTTTGGATTCGTATTTCAAGATGTCTATTCAAGAAAAATTGTTATGTCACATTTCTTCTATTTGTTTAGCAAGCATGTCCGAACGTATAGTAATTACGTTAAATATTTTAATCAATACTGATTTGTGAGTTTATTCAAACGATTGTTTCAGTTATTTTATGTAAACAGAAAATCATGACAAAAAAAACTTTTTTTCTTTTAAAAAATGTTATTATGAAAAGTGTATCATCAAACAATCAAGCTTTGTAAGTTATTTTTAAGTAGGGCAGAGCTTGTGCGTATCGATAGACAATGTACTCTGTATATGGGAATGCTGTTCCACGAATAGAATGATAATTTTTTGGTGCTGAAGTCAGTTGCTCGTTGGTGGCGTTCTGGATGGATTCTTTGCCTAAGATGACCTTATTATAAAACATTACACGTGGTTGAATACTTTGATATGCAGCTGTGTATTTGTGAGATTTTTGAGGATTATCAGCAAAATAAGCGCCAGGACCTAAAAATATAGTATCATACAAAATAATCATGTGAAAAAAAGCTATTTTGGTTCATTAGAATTTATCAACATGTAGTAATGTATAAAAACATTTCATTTCACTGGTGACCATTTTTTTCTTGAATTCTCTTATTGGTACAAGTCAGTTCCTCTCTTGAGAAGGAAAACTACTATTCCTTTTTCGTCTAATTATCATCATTTTGCAGCATAATAAAATTAGTCGACCAAAGGGCATAATTATTTAAATGAATTTCGATGAAAATTTAGAAAATAGTCGTGAAGAATTCTTATTACAAAACTGCCAAACAAGCGCTTGAGCTTGTGGAATCAAACTATGGATAAGGTAGTCTTGCTAATATACACTTACCCCACGCTCCTCCTTGACTGAAAAATCGATCATCATAACCATCATCTACGATACCTTTGATAGCATCACCCTTAGTACCATGAAAGAGTTTTTGTTCATTCGGATTATGATTCGGACATTCTCTTGCTATAACTTTTTTCATTGATTCATATGTATCTTCCAAGAGAGGATTTCTAATTTCTTCAATAGAAATAATTTTCATCGACGGTCCAATGGTTTGCATCTTTTGTAATAATGCTTTATATAAAGTTGATGAGGATGGTAATGGTACAAGAACAGCATGTTTCAGGT
Source organism: Rotaria sordida (assembly GCA_905250125.1). Taxonomy (NCBI): domain Eukaryota; kingdom Metazoa; phylum Rotifera; class Eurotatoria; order Philodinida; family Philodinidae; genus Rotaria; species Rotaria sordida. The sequence goes on along the minus strand of CAJNOL010003176.1, from coordinate 14,036 downwards.
GAGGTCGTGGTATATAATCCATTGGTTCTCCGATTTGTGTCCATTGACGTTGAATCATTCTGTCAATACGATCTGTGACTGGTTTATCAATTGGACGAAGAACTTGAAAATGTTTACTTTTAATATTCTCAATAATCGTTTCTAATTCAATAAAATAAGGTGATTCTGTTATATCAATACGCATACCTATTTCACGTGGATAATCTTTTTCTAATGAAAGATTACTAACATCAAAATCAATACGATCATGTGTCAATGCAACATGTGGTTCAATTAGATCCATCGTAAATGGACCAGTTGGTGCATCTTCATCGATCAGTACAACATATCTCCAATCTTCTCGAAATACTCGACAGGTTATATCGGATTTGTATAATTCATCTTGGAATTTATCAATATCAAAATAAATATTTAAAGGTAAATGACAATCCAAATCGGATGGAACTACTTCTTTGTTGATATAGGGAATGTTATCACCGTTGGCATTGGTCCGATATTCAATCCAACGTTTTGGATTGTTTAAAAGATTAATTGGTCGTGATCGATAATTACCGACGATCCAATCACGAACGAAACCACCTTCTAATTTACAATTAAATTTACAGATAGCTATCCAAGCAACGACTTCCATGCGTGTTTCACGTGTTGCATCTGTGCTTTTGATACCTTTATAAAGGTCGACCATGGTTCGTTCACTAGCTGTAATATGAGAAATTTTCTCTTCAATTTCGGGATAGGCTTTACGCATTTTTGGACGAAGAAGTCGTGGTTGAACGCCTACAATGTTTAGCAATCAATGAATATAGGTTACCTGATTATATAGTCCTTCTAATTCAAATCTTAATGGATAACCTGAAATCGTACTTATCATGCTAGAAAGATGATACTACTCTTGACTTATTTGTTTTGAAGAAATAATGAAAGACTTAAAAAAACAGCAACATTTTCGAACATCTGGAATACATATCAAAACCGATAGCCGGTATGTGCACATGTTATCTAAGATTTCAGTTGGAGTAGCACTTATTCTAAAAAGTCTATTACCAATTATGTTGGTATCAAACCACTCTAATCAAAAATATTAATAAACTTCCTACAAAATCACTAAGATATTAAATTTTGAAACATGATCAAGCCGTTGTAATTGTATATGAATACATTTTGTATATTGATCACAATTCCTTAAAGGATCAAAATAGCATCGTGTTCAAATGTCTGTGAGTCAGATCAGTGAACGAGCGGATGATCGCTCACTTTTCGGCCCGTAAATTTCAACACTCATGAAAAGTCGTATTTCACAAACTTTTATCTGTATTTCGCGCCAGACCAAGAATATGGTTTTCTGTTTCTAAACAAAAAGGAATTCGTGCGATCATTTTTTTTCATTGAAAATGTACTAAATAGCTCATGTTACACTGGAGAGTCTCAAGTTTTTATATTGTTTATCGATAAGTACTACTTCGAATTCGAACCCAACATTTTATGTTAGGATGCAACACATATGATAGCTCTTGAGAAAAACGATCCTTAATATCGAATTTTTGTAACAATAGAAGTTTTTTCATTTCTGCTGTTTTGTTCAGCAAAGACATCCGCGAGTTTTGAGACTATATAATAACAGTTAAAGAAATTTTTAGATCAGTGCATATAAAGTGCTGTATTTCTCAGAGAAGAAGATTTGACGGGAAAATGAATATAATTTTGTCGGAAATACGCCCTATTGCTCGATTATACAAGTTATAATATTTGAGGGAATGTTTCAAAGCTCAAAGAGTGATTCTCAAGGTATTCATTTTACCTGCATTCGGTGGTCGAATGATAACACAACGTTTCAACCAAGACACAAATGAATTGAATTCTTTTTTGACTTTTTGATTTTCTGAATCTTGTCCTTCGACTGTAATCTCACAAGTATTTGTAGCTGGATCATTATTAATCAGTATCTTCACTTGTTTTTCAGCTTCCCATCGCCATTGCATCGGTTGAAAGATATAAATCATTTTTGTTACACTTTTCAAATTGTTAGACAAATTTTCAAAATCAGCTGTGTCTGGTTGACATTTATTCTCCAATTTGAACTTCATTGTTGATATCATTCCTTTTCGAAGCAGTAATTCATCATGAAAAACAGTACCTGCTATACCAGACAATTGAATCGGTCGATTATCCCCAAAAAGATTCATAATATTGGATATGATCGATCGAATTTTTGAAAATATATTCTTCCTACGTAGTTGCTGCTTTTCCTCAGAATTAGCTGGAATATCACGATCTAATGTATATTGAACCCATGATGGTTTTAATTCACCAACAAATGAAATGATTGCCACCGAACGAATTGCTGTTGTATAGCGAATATCTCTTGCTAATACAAGTGAGACAGGAGCTTGACTTATTGGACGTGTTAAAGTCGATTGAAGATCTAATTTAGCTATTTCAACTGCGTTTGTATATCGAACAAATCGATGGATTCGTCCATTCAGTTCTTTCATGGAAACAAATACGTTATCAGCATAGCCAGCTAATAATGATAGTGCTATACGTTTCCATTCTCCTGATTGAATTTGTGCTTTTATACGATATTCATCTGATAGATTAAATGCTCTTTCTAGACTTGTATAACGTCTCCATGCTTGTCGAATAATATGTTGAATACTACGTAATCCTTTCTCTTGACAAAAATTCGATAGCGCGAATTGTTTTGATGAAACAGATTGTTTGACAAGCAAAACTTCATTCATTACATTCAATAATGTCATAAAATCTCCATCGGAACTTTTCATCGATTGTGGTAAACCTTTTAGTAGAGCGGTTGTATTTAGAACACTGAGAATCGATGCAAGAGCAATAAGATCACGTCCACATTGATATTTATCCAAAGCAGCTAAAACTGCTTTGGACATGACTAATGAGCCAAAATCAGGTAGTTTAGCTAAAGATTCACCTTCTGCAGTAAACTGATTGCTAGGAGCCAGTTCCAAAATGCCTAAAAGAGAACATTTAAATTTAATTTAGCACACAACATACTATGAAACTGAAACTTAACATTTTAACTAATCAAGTATTGAAATATTTATCATAACTATTCAAAGTAGAAAACGAGAGTTATAATTATTTTTATCAACATTTTTTCCAAGTTCAGATATTCTGAAATCTTTGAGAAGCACGAATTTTGAATCGAAATGCAGAAGAAGAATTACGGTTGATACAATTTTTGTATCATAATCAGGGTTAGACAAGACAGGAAGAGTTACATCCTTGCTCTAAATTATGAAAAATTTCCGTTCGCCTTCTCTCATCTTGTCAGCTCTGTTTGACTATTTTTTATACGTGAGCTAACCTATCGAATGATCTATTAAGGAAGAGTATGTAGTCTACTAGGAGGTTCTCCAATATAGATTGAGCTTATTGCTAGATCTCTTTTGGTATACATCCACGTTCAAAAAGTTCTTGGAATGATTTTATTATTAAAAAAAACCAAAAGGACTACTCAGTTAGAACTGTTACCAGCTGATAGCTCGCACAGTCCTCTATCTATCGATACAATCATCACAATTGATTAATAGTTGATGTGATAATATGACACATTTTGTTAGATCACACTACACTGACGGAAAGCCACAAACTTGAGCATCGCTCGGTAATAAAGAGATGAGCAAAGCTATATTTTCTCCTTTAGTTCTATACAATTTCAAGCTTGGATCAGATAGTGTTTTTAAAGCTTCTAAAATATGCAGCGAGATGTAAGGTTCAGCAGAATCACTAAACATGCACATATATATTGTAATTGAACAATGAATTCAAAATCGTAGCTCCATTCGCAGTTTTTCAGAATGTTCAACGCATATGTCGTACAATGCTTTGGTTAAAAAAATCGACAAAAGCATTTTCCTATAAATCACTGCGACACTGATTGATATTATTTCGAAAAAAAGATGATTACAGTTCCATAAATCGATCAATGCTTCGTCGGCGACTACTTACTGATAAACAATGCAGCTTTTTTTATTCCTTAATTAGATTTCAGAGAATTTACGACAAAATTTCCATAAATAGAAAACAGGATTCCAATAAAATCAATTCATTAGCTACAGGTATAAATATTTACATAATGAACTCGATGCATTTCTAGGGACTAATGCAGATCTATCAAAATTGAGTTTTCAAGTAAAAGTAAAACTCCCATAGGACAAAATAATCTAGTCAATCTATTGTGGTGAATATTCGAACTAGGACAGATCACTTACCCATTCTTCTGAGCTCTTTAATTGCCGCATTTATAGCTTTTGGTTGTGGTTCATCCGGTAAAAATTGTTGCATATAATGTAATCCTTTTTTAATCGATGATCTCCTTAAAGAAAATTCAATATTCGTCAAATCCGATAGTTGTATATGTGGTGTTGGATAAGGTTTATCTTCTACTCGAAAATCATATAAATAATAATATTCTCCAGGTCTTGTTCTACCCAATCGACCCATACGTTGTTTTATGGTTGATTCAGCTGCTCGAACTTGTTCCAGTACGGTTCGTTTCGATTCGGGATTATAAATAGGTATATTCACCATGCCCGTATCGATGACATATTTCAATGATGGAAATGTCAATGATGTTTCCGCAATAGTGGTTGAAAAGAAGACACTACCATGTTCAATATAATATTGTTGATCAGATGCTGATTGTGATTGTGTTATAGGATAAGCTTTGATTGTGTGATTAGTTAATTCGGCTATTAAACTACAACACTGATGAACTTCTGCGACAGAACTAACAAAGCATAAAATTTGATCATTTCGTTGACGTTTTTTATATAATTCTTGTACAATATCTAAAATATTTTCTTTTGGTCGAGGAAATTTTTCAATAGGATGTAGATAACCATTTTGTGGCATATTGAATTTAGGAAAACTAATATTTGGTATTTGTTGAAAAAGTATTGGAACAGATTGATCGAGAGTAGCAGATGAGATTATAATTTTCATTTTTGATTTTAGAATTGGTTTTATCGTCAACAATCGAGCTAACAACGCCAGACAGAGATCAATATTAACCGAACGTTCATGCACTTCATCGATAAAGAATACAATGGATTTATTTACTCGAGTATGAACAGAAATAAAATTTTCGTCATATAACAGACGTTCTTTGAGTAGACCATCAGTTAAATAAAGGATCTTAGCATAAGAATTACATTTATCACCACTAACTGCAAATCCGGCTAGTTTTTGTTGTGTATCAGCCGTATCTGTTTCGATGGTTTCATTAACACGCTGAGAAATCAGTACACATGGTAAACGACGAGGTTGAGTTATAAGAACTCTATCATATCCCTCTGCTATGAGCAGAGCTGGTAGTAAAGTAGATTTTCCTACAAAGCAAAAGCAATATCGTATAAACAAAGTCATAACAAAATACTGCAACTGGTATAGATTTTCATTTAATCAATCTTTTCATTTTTTACTAGGCCTACTTGAGAAAAAGTAACGAAAACGAGAAATTGATTCTTGTGTTTTACGTATCAATATTAGCTGTATTATACACGCTTCACAATATTCCTTGAAACAGAGACTCTTCCGAAAAATTCATTTTCAAGAAAATGTTCTTGAAAGACCGAGAATATTACATATCAAGCAAACTGTCATTGAAAATTAGCTTGTTTAACCAGCACAATAGTTCGTGGACAGAGTATTATAGAAAGTTGCATTCGAACAAGAAAGTAATACGACAAAACGAGTTGACTTACTCATAATAATTACTTGAATTAATTCATGCTTTTTGCATTAGTGGTCTTTCCCGAAAGCTTGGTCCCATCTTTTATCTGTCGACAAGTTCCGAAAAATGTCAATCGAAATTTCATAGAAAGTTGTTAAACGATCTGAGACAGGGATCAACGGTACACGGTACAGTAGAGGAAAAAAGAAGTAGGACAAGACTGTACGGTACAGTGTGCGGGATTCAATGGTTCTCTCGCAAAATACCGTTTGTTCCAAAAGACCAAAAATTTTATTGTTCATATAATTTTTTTTTTGAAAAATATATTGTTTTTCTTTTTTTGAGATGAAAATGAATCGCATAATATAGATTAAGAAATAGCAGAAGCAGTCAGGTGTGACTGTCATGCGGACTTTTTTTAAATATTCTATCCAATTATTTTTTATTCAACCCTGGTTCCGATTACGATATATACAACTACTGACAAGCCAAATTCCCTTATGTGTTATTCCTTTTAGCAAGTTTTTCATTGGCGTCGACGTCAACAAAATGTGCTCGGATAGAGTCTGGTTACTTGCTAATTGTTCATCTCTCTATGTCAACAATACGACCAAATCAAAACTACACATATAAGAAAATTGAATACCTACTGAAATTCGACAACGTTCGGTATGTTGTCATTATCATTGAATTGTAATAAATTGAGGACTCATGATTTTCTAAGCTTAACTTTATTTGAATTGAAATTCGAAGATAGTAAACGATTGTGCCTTGTTTTATTGATACTCATACATTTCGAACAATCCCACTATCCTCAAAAAGCATGCTTGCTGTCCTTCTTAAGGTTCCCGATTAGGGAGAGGTTGAGAGTGCTTTTTCCTCTCAAAAATTACTTTTGACTTTCTGGCAAAATTCTATAATTTTTTGCCAGCGAGTTTCAGTTGGAAAAGATTTTTTCTTCCAGCCACTTTTCTAATCATTTCTTTCGATCGATACTTTAGTAATCAACGTTGTTTCTGTTGGTTGTCTTCAAATAGTTTTTCTTGAAGTAATATTGTATGTATACAGAACTGTCTCCAAGAAGTGAATAGGTGAAGAGACTGAACGGCTTCCAAACGACTGAAAATGTCGATTGAATGAGAAAAAATTTAAAATTCTTGGGCAACATCGAGAAGTTGATTGCTTCCTCGGGCTCATCTTCGAAGTAAAATGTTATTTCCGGAGAAAATCTCATAGGAGTGTCAAACAATTTTCATCGCGCAACAGCTTTCTAATAACATAAGCCCTAGTTTTTCAGGGTCGATAGAAAAAGGTCGGATTTTCAAGTAAAAAGATGTTTCGAAAATGATTTCTCATTCACTTTACTATTCAAAAATCGACAGTTTTAATCAGCAGCAAATTTCTTTGTAAGTTCTTCCTCTCATTGTAATTTCCTATGAGCAGCTCTGATGATAACTTCGAGACACGAAGAATTTTGACAGCACAGTATTTCGCGAGATGGTACATTTTTTTGCAGTGCCGTAGGTCTCTGATCTGAGAAAACTTGTTAAAAGATAAGGAAATGTATCGACGAATCGAGTTTCCAAGTCCGTAAGAAGCCCTGAAAATACCATGCGCTTCGTAGCCGCTATTCTTCGGCGCAATATGAAAATTCAAAATGCACTTATTCTCACAAATCTTACGCGTGACAACTTTTTCATTCTATGATAAAGAAATGTATCAAGTTTTTTCATAGAACACTCAGAATAATTTTGAAAACTAACAATCGTTCATTCTCAATACTTTCAGATATGAATAAAATTCATGTAGAAAAGTTTGCAAAAGAATTTAGATTTAAATCGATTTCTTGATTAAAAATCCAATTAAGATCTCTTTAAGGGGGGCCCCCCCCTCAGAAACGAATTCTGTTATTTTTCATCCGATTTCAACCAAAATTTCAGAGAATGTTAGTCTAGGATAGGGGAGATTATGGTTAAAATATCTCTCCAAATCTCCAATAAACCAATGAGTTATAGTCAATTTATTGGTCAAAAGTACCTTGTACGCGGGCAAGGATTTCACAATAAGGACACGAGCTAACAAGCCCGGGTGGTTTTCAAGTTATAGAGTGCCCTTAGGGCTAGATCCTCACAAGGCCCGATTTTTGAGTTTCCCTTTGTTTGTTTTTGAAAAACCCTTTTTCGTAAAATTCACGAATTCATGCCCAAAAAATTGCTACTAAAAAATAAATATCTAATTTTTTTATTTCACAAAAAGTGAAATTCAAAAATCGGGCCTTGTGAGGATCTAGCCCTAAGGGCACTCTATAACTTGAAAACCACCCGGGCTTGTTAGCTCGTGTCCTTATTATGAAATCCTTGCCCGTGTACAAGGTACTTTTGACCAATAAATTGACTATAACTCATTAGTTTATTGGAGATTTGGAGAGATATTTTAACCATAATCTCCCCTATCCTAGACTAACATTCTCTGAAATTTTGGTTGAAATCGGATGAAAAATAACAGAATTCGTTTCTGAGGGGGGGGGGGCCCTAAAAGTTGGTTTCTGAGGGGGGGGGCCCCCCTTAAATAACACGATTTCAGTTTGATATTGGTAGCTCAGGATATCCGATGCTAAAAATCAGTGAATCTTTCACAATTAATTAATACCACTGAGAGCTCTATATATGCTACACTTCCTTATTACAGACAAACGAATCCTCTTAATTCATAGTGTCTGATCTCAATGAAGTCTCGATTGGAAGACTCTTGAATTCTCAGGTATGTTTCTTTATACATCGATGATTTTCAACTCATTTATCGATTATCTGCAGTATTTGGAAAAAAATCTTCTCTCTCATTGCTCTTTCATTAGTCACAATCAAACTATTTCGATACATTGAATTTGATTCAATTGTTTTTACCTGAACCTGTTGATGTTGTAATAGTTGTTACAGTATGTTTGTCAATGTTATCCAATAGATCTTTGGACGATTCGAACAATGGTAATTGTACGGTAAAACAGGAATAGTAGATCATTATTTGTTGTAATAAACTTGGTATTAAATTGAAATGTTGTTCTTTATGACCTTTATACTTTGGATTTGTCATGAATATTGTTCGAATTTGATCAATAAAATATTTAATTGTATTGACAGATTTTTCTGTTGGAATTTGACCGAGTTTTAATCGTTGATATGAAATATTTTGTTTGATAAATTCATCAAGTGCTCGATGTTTGATTTTTTCGATTTCGTTTTCGAATGTATTTTCGTCTAAGAACTGATTTATATGTTGTCGAAGTTCAATCCATGGTGGATTTGACAATATTCCAAAAATAGATTGTTCAATTAATGTGTTTGATTTATCACGAATAGAAATATTGAATCGATTGATATATTCTGTCATCTTTTCTTCTAATAATTCAATGAAATTTTTCACATATTGTTTCCAACAATGTGTCTTCGCTTTGATTCTGATTAATGTTTGATTGATTGCTTGTTTTATTTGATTTAAATAATCTTGATAGAATTTGTTTGCTAAATTATTCGAATTCGATAAATGAATGATTCGTTTTAGAGCAGCTTGAAAAGCGTTCTGATGATTGGGAAAACCACGAACAATAATCGTATATGTCGAATGTTCTTTTCGGAATGTTATTTTAGGTATCAGATCAATGAAATATTCGTCCATAATTTGAACACTTTCTTTAAGATAACGTTCGAGAGATTCGAATTTTGGTATGATGAAATTCTGTATAATTTGGATGTCGATATTATTGTAGGGAATCACTTGAATATTTCCCTCCATTTTCTTGAATGTTTCTTGTTTTTTTTGTAATCGTTGTATTTGCTCGTTCAATTTGGTATTTTGTTCCAGAGCCATATTTAAATTTTGTTCGTATTCTTGCTTTTCTTTCTCATATTTTTGCTCGATTTTTGTCTTGGTAGTAATCCATTGTTTTTCTTTTTCTCTTTGTTGAAGATGCAATTCATCGAGTTGTTTTTGAGCCATGTCCAAATCTATTCGGCGTTTTTCCTCTATTTCATCAAGAAAAGAATTTTGCCTTTGAATTTTTGCTAGTTGAATAGCGTGAGATTCTCGCAAATTGTTTATTTTTGCATTCAATTCAGTTAATTTCTGTTGTGATGCTTCTGATTCTACTGAGGACTCTATCGGTTCAACTGGACAAGATTGTTGCGAAGTAGTAACTTCAGTTTTACTATCATTAAGATAATCGTCGGGATTGATCTCAGCGTTATGTTCAGTGTTATTTGTTGTTGTAATTAGAGTTGGCATATTGTCATTCGTTGTCATTGCATCGAGTGAAATCGAATGAATGTCGAATGACGCATCCGTCTAAACAGGAAGATACGTAGAGCAGTTATGTAACCTAACGTGTCAATTATTCATGACTGTTTTCCTAGGAAGTCGATTAATAAATCTAATTTCATTCAACCCTCTTCGATCGCATGTTACCATTGGGCAACATTGAGTCAATATTTCCTTAAGATTTCATTGATTATTTTATCAAAACTTCACTAATTTTGCAGGTTTTTCTGAGGATTTTTTAGCCTATGCATGACTGAAAACAGATGCCAAAATAATTTTTATAAATGTACTGAAATTGCTCTAGCTCTGACAAAGAAGAAATATAAAGCTGAAATTTTTTTCTCTACATAGCTAAGGAAACGTTGATGTCCACAAAAAGTTTCAGCTTTATTGTATGTCAGAACTGGGAAGATCTTATGTCAAAGAAGAAAGGGCTTAAATAAATGATTTTATCCATCACTGTGTCAGAGAGACAAAAACAACAGACTTTGGAGCATCAAAGTCACTAAGAATCCGAGTAATTCTAGTGACATCGAATAACGTTAGTGTTCCAGGGTCAGCTGTTTGCTCCTGGGACAAAAATACATTTTCATCTACCTGCTGATTGTTCTCGTCACCAGCATCACAATTATCATCTCTATTGACATTGTTGGATAATTCAAAATCTTCATCATTGGAATTATCAATAGGTTCTTGTTCGACAGGATTTAGATGAATGACTTGTGACACTTCCCGAAGACGTTTCGTTGTCAATGGTGCCGGTTCAAGATTGGTTAATGTTTGAAAATTATCAATATTTGTTATTCGATGTTTATTCTTCTCATTATTAGATACCAACTTCGGTATCCATCGTAGAAAACCCGATATAGTATTTTGTTTATTTTGTATTGAAAATTTCATTAGATCGAATTGTAATTCATCATTGGCCAAACTATCGACACATAGATTAATTTGTCTTCGTCGATTGCTCATCGCTTTATCCAAAAGATCATTTGTTTTTGCATCACAATTATACCAAACATTAAGCTGAATCTCCGATGTTTGATCGTCTATTATCGAAAGATCAATAGGTTCGAGAGATGTTTCCGTATCCGATTTCGATTGTGGATGTTTGGTTAAAAGAATTTGCCATATAGCATAACAATCGAAATTTAAAATCGATGAACCACGACATCGAATCCATGCTGGCTCTTCGTATTGATCATTACTCATCCCGGTCCGTAGAAAACGAATAGTCGAAATCGTATAAATAGTAGAAGATTCTTTAATATAAATTTCCTGTTTAAATTGTTGACTAGATGAATCAATCAATGATTCATTCAATTCTTTCGATGCATCTTGATTAAATAGAAACCATTCCAAATTCGAAAATGTTTTATATTCCCAGAGACAATCTTTGATAGGTTGATTGGTTCCTTCCACAATCGGTCTCACAGATAAACAATGGTCTTGTTTTGTGTAACCAAGATTGAGCAAATTTTGAAAATAGTCAATAATATGTTCATGAATTTCTCCATTCATTATCGGTGTTTCTTCTGCTTGATTTCGAAGAAAATAATTTGCTCCAAGTTCAACTAGATATTTAACAATCTGCAAATATCCACCGAAACATGCAGCATGTAAAGCAGCTGAACCGGCTTTTGTTGATACTTGATAATCATCGGCAAGGATAGTTTCTTTCAATAGAGCTTTTTCAATATGTTGCTGATTGAGTGCATTGACAGAGCAATGTGCCTCGGTTACGAGATAGACGACCAATGGCATGTGATTATTTCTTGCTGCTGAATAAAGTAATGTTGTACCCCAAGGACCAGATTTGTCTTTGAATCTTGGATATTTATTAAGAAATTCCTTCACAACAGAAAGATTTCCATTCCATGCAGCTCGAAAACCATCAATGGAATCTCGAATTGCTTCGAGATCATTAAGAAAGTCATAAAGAATACTCATCGTTAAATTTTCCTTGAATTGATGCTTCGACTGATCATAATGATATTCAATTAGAAAATTGACAATATATTCTTGATGACCCTTCGATAATTTTGGGAGACATTTATTAAAGATCAGTCCGATTTTTCTCGTCAATAATTCCATCAATTCATCATCGTCGATATTGGACGAAAATGTTTTTATATTCATATTCAATGTAGCATTCTCTCGTAAAATATCTGTCGTCGATATTTCTTGTTGTCGTTTCAATTTTTCGAGTATTTTTTGCACAGTTTCTATAGCTGTTTGTAAGCTATTTTTCAGTATTTCATCGTCACGATTGCTAGCCATAATTTTGTTGTTTTCAGACAGCAAATAGAATGAATTCAAACGATGCTATCAAGCTGAAGACGGAAAAAGTTTATTTAAAATGCAGAGAGCGACTTACTACAAGACAGAACGAGAGAAAAAACCCAATGATGTCAAAAAAAATAACCAACCAGCGATTTTCACTACACTTAAAAAACCCTTATAAAACAGAACCGAAAGAGGAAAAAGAGTCATGATAAATCATGAAGTAAGTTGCCTTAATTTTCCCAGAACTTGGAAGAAAAAAACCTCTTTCTTCCCATGCAGACGAGCAAACGTCAAAATGTTATTTCATCGCATTCAGACAGAAAGATATAAAAAAAAAATACTTTATAGCTTTCAATTACTCTTCCACAATAATATAAAGTTATTTAAAATAATTAATTTATTTTACAAACGTTTCGACAGCATCTGATTTCTTCTTCAATGTTTTCTGTTACAATAAAATGACAAAATGACAGATGTTACACGTGTTAATATTTTTCTCTTTTTCTTCTAATAATAATATGGAACAAGAAACAAGGGGTAATACTGGACGAGATGAATTCAAGTTCATCTTCTTCTATACCATGATTAGAAGGAAAAGAGAAAAATATGAATATTTGTACATTTGTCATTTTGTTCTCTTATTGTAACATAAAACACTGAAAAAGAAAGCAGATGCTTTTGAAACGTTTGTAAAAAAAATTAATTATTTTAAATAACTTTATATTATTGTGGAAGAGAAATTGAAATTGAAATCATTAAATGTCTTTCCTATTGAACACAAAAAAGAAATAATATTTATAAGAAATTTTACAAAAGTGTTCAATCTTTATCAAAAAACTGCTGAATTGCTAGTAAGAAATAGTCAATGAAAGAATAGTTCATTAGATAGATAAAAAATTAAGACATTTTTCAGTCGTTTCTTTATATATTTTCGTTTTAGTAGAAATATTTTGATATCTGAATGATTGAAATGATATATGAACTGTCTAGGCATGAACGAGTATTAACCAAGGATATATAGGGTAGCACGGAAAAAACATCTATTATTATTAGACTCTTCATTCTTTGTGCTAGATATTTAGATCAATAGTTCTTCTATAGTAGAAAACCCAATGATATACGATTCGCTTTTTTTAATTCAAGAAGTTTTTAATGTAATCTAAGGGTGTCACTTTTGCGTTCCGTTTCTAGGAACGGGAACGCCTCTCAAAATTGCCTTTTCTAGTTTTGTTTCAATATACCGAGGATTGTAAACATGTTTGCTCGTCTTTTTAAGTTAGAGTGTTTGGCGTTTCCCGTTCCTAGGAACGCGGAACGGGAACGCGACACATGTTCCCTTTACTTTAACGGAAACTTCCGAATTCATCGAGCGAAAGGCAGATTCCTAAAACTTACGAGTTTTTACAAAGTTTGACCACAGGTAATTGGAATCGAGGGATCTCAATTTGTAATCATGTTTCTCAAAGTTTTGAGTTTTATTTATTTATTTATTTTTATCACGGAAAAGTTTTTTTTCGAAAATAGAGATTTTCTATAAAGTTTGACTAAAGGTAACCGACGTCGAGGAATTCGAATCTGTAATCGGTTTCTCAAAATTTTGAGTTTCATTTTTTTCATTCGTCGAAGGGTTTCTTTCGAAAATAATAATTTTTTTATAAAGTTTGGTCGAAGGTAATTGGGGTCGAGGAATCCGAATCTGTAATCGGTTTTTTTTCAGAATTTCGAGTTC
>CAJNOL010003175.1:0-25861 GCA_905250125.1 Rotaria sordida | reverse complement strand
TTTTTTTGGCAAGTGCAATTTTTCACCGTAACTACCCGCAACTGCAATTTTTTTATCGCAGTTACGCGTAACTGCGACACAGTTACACCGTAACTGCGTCGCAGTTTGATCGCAGTCGAACACATAGGGGATCATAATAGAAAAAAATTAAAATTACCAACGTTAACCACATTCATTCTCTAAGACAAATGTGTTCGTATTCCCGATGATAAATCTAAAAAATAGCATTAATTTGATTCTTTGAATTAAAACGAAATTTAATCACTGACTTATCACATCATATATGACACGTGCTATGCCAATAAGTTATTCACAAGCAACTTATAACGTTGAGTCTGTATCTCTTAAAGCAACAACAACACCAACGCTGGCACATTGTTAGTCAATTTTGTGTGCCAGTAGATGATGATGAATAACCAAACTCGAGTATGTTTTCTTCTTTACTATTATTCGCTTTTAAATACAGATATTTCTAAATATGTAACAGCTAGAGTTATGTTGAACTCGTGCATGCGTATATAAGGATATGGTCGAAGATTTAAATATGTGTTATAAACAAGAAGCTGATTTTTGACTACAACATGTAAAATCAAAGATGCTGAATTAACTGAAAATAGTGTTGCAGCTTTTGTTTGACATCTTTCATCATTCAATGGTAATTGATAATGAGCAAGTAAAGCTTGAAGATATTTTATACGTATTATAGGATCATTTTCAGATCACATTCAGTGAATTAATCGTTTTCACTGATGGGCTGCAGCTAGTGTTGTGCTTAGGCTAGAATGCTATATAAGTCGTCAAAACATGAAATGTTGAATGGAATGACTGACTTGCTATTTAACGAAAATACGCTTCTATTTAAACGAATATGTTCTTTGACAATTTTTTTTCCATTATTAATGTAATATGTTTTTTTTAGTTGCTACTCAATGAGGTTGTTGTCTGGCTTCACTAGAAAAAGATGACGATGGCAAAGTGTGGTTGCTTCTACAGTTACCAACTTTCTCTTGTTTATGTTTCCATGTGCCATCGGTTGCAAAAAGTGATTACATTAAGTCAATAAGTGTCTTTACGAAAAAAAAACTACCGTTCTCTATCCCAACAAAACAATTCAATAGTTTCTTTCTCTTCTTTGCTATTTCGTTTTGTATGTACATAAACTAAGTAGTCACATTGCTTCTCGATCATGCAATCTATTTTAATCATACAGTGAAAAAAAATGCAAATTCGTTTGCTTGTGTTAAAATTTTCAAAAAATATCGTATGACTTTTCAAAGATACTTACTCTAAAACGTTAGAACGACAATATTTTGATCTAACAAATAGAACCGGTACAAGTATTAATGAATACTTTTTGGAGGCAAGAGACATAAAAAAACTTATTCGTCTCCTTAGATAGAGATTTTTTCTTTCTTCTGTTGACATTCGTTTTTTTAATCGGCTGTTATAAAAATGTGTTTTGTTTGCGAGTGAAGAATTTTCATTGTTCATTTCAAGAGTACTTGCGAAGCGAGTCGGCATAAAATAACAACAACCAAACGAACACATCGTCATCGAAAAGAGACGAAGAAGCGAAAACTCATCATAGAATGAATGCTATTATCATTGTTGTCAAGGTTTTCTCCTGCATCGTAGTAAGTATGAACAGCTAAAAGTCACATATTTGAAATTGATAAGGTTTGAAAAAAAATATCTGCATTCATTCTTGAAACATGAACTTTCAACGAATGGACAATGATGTACTTCACGAGTCTTACTTTCTCTTATCATATTGATTGATTTACTGTCTCGCTTATGGATATCACGGTAGTGGAATTAATTCGATGAATAGAGCTCAACAGGCGAATGTTACTAATGACGTATGTTAGATGAGATGGATGATAGGTGATAGCAAACAACATATGAAGCGATTACTCTGACATATCCACATACTCCCATCCTGATTATCGTATCATAGGCTGTCATCAAATCTAGCTGCTTGTTTGAAATAATTTTTATTAAACAAATATATGTATATGTAAAGTTAATGTTCGAAAAAGAATTGATTCAATAATTGATTTTTATCTTTAAAGTTTTTTTCTGTCTATTATTCGGTGATGATAAATAATCACATTGCAGAAGTTTATAAGTTTCAAAAAAGATATCCACTTTATTGTTGATTTAACTATTTCAAAATAAGATGAAGGTGTGAGTGCAGGTGCAGAGAAGACTCGCACCCTCATGACACAACTGGTAAAATTGGATTGCAAATAACGATATGCTAGGATAAAGATAATGCCAGTATTATGTTCTCTTCTTCCACACCCACACCTATGCTGTATGTTGTGAATAGTCGTCCTTGAAGCAAGAGAGAGAGAGAGAGAGATTTTTTCTTTTTTATTGACATCTTTTTTTTGGTCACTTGTTAAGGGAGTGTGTTTTGTTTGCTACTATTGAAAGGTCTCTTATCGTTCATTTCAAGAGTGCTCGCGAAGCAAATCTGCATTAAAGAATAACAACGAAACGAATGCATCGTCATCGAAGGAAGAAGAGGAACCGAAAAAAATCATAATAGAATGCATGTTGTTGTCATTGTTGCCAAGTTTTTTCCAAAATAAGAGTGAGTATGAATGGGTAACTACAGGTCACATGTTTGAAATCGATCGATAAGGTATGGGTGTGGGGTAACGGTGTGAGCGCGGGTATGGGGTTGGGTGTAAGTGTGGGTGTGGATGTGTGGGGTTGTGTGTAAGTGGGGTTGGATGTGGGCGTAGGTTTGGACGTTGATATGGGTGCCGACGTGGGTATGGGTGGATGTGGGAGCGTAGATGGAGATGGGGTGTGAATGTACATGTGGATGGGCGGTTGTTCCTATAGTCTATGCCCTTATCTACGCCCGCACCCGACACCCATACACACCCATAGCCACACCCTATGATAAGAATTTCAAGTGAAAAGCTCGTAAATGAGTTTTCCATCAAGAGCTAATGAATAGCCGGAAAAGTTACTTAGACTGTCATAACTTCGACTAGATAACGCATGAACCCAAACTCATTTAGGATTTCTTCAGTTTTTGTAAGTCCTACTCATAGCCAAAATATGAGGCCAATTGATGCCGGACAGTTAAATATGTTTCCTCGTTAGCTATATGCAACTAGAGTAGCGGCTAACTTGTGTTCCTATATTTCATTTTACTTATCTGGAAGCTTGCAAAAAAATATACTAAGTTCACACAAAGTTGTCTTTGTGGATCGCAATTTGTAAGGACACAGAACATCTTCAGGGGGTCTGGAAAAATGGTGCCGATACTATCTCAATATTTTCGCCTCGCATATGACGAATATTTTCTAAGTTTGTATTATCAAGATCAAATGAGTAAAATGAACATCTGGTCTCGGTTTGTTATATCAATATTATGAAAAGAAAATCCAAAGATTATCAATATTTTACTTTGGATGAACGAAACAGCATACCAAAAATCGGATGA
The DNA here is from genome assembly GCA_905250125.1 of Rotaria sordida. NCBI lineage: Eukaryota > Metazoa > Rotifera > Eurotatoria > Philodinida > Philodinidae > Rotaria > Rotaria sordida. Next base: position 22,395 of record CAJNOL010003175.1, on the reverse strand, counting down.
AATTTGTTTCACACAGAGATCTCAACGTCTTTAATAACATTTCGACGAGCATCAGACGATATGATGTTCTTGAGATCATCGCGTCACAAAACATGAATTTTGGATGCGGAATTGAAGACAAAAAAATCTCCACTAATTACCATAAGGTGATTCGTACCTTAAAAAAGAAAGAAAATTTGTATCAATCTGCATAAATGCTGTACTTTACATCTTTACTATAAAACAGAGTTAATGTACTCGTTAAATCATCAATTTCTTAAATAAATATATTTGAGAATTTCTAATATTTAAATTAATTTATTTGGATGATCAACTGGTCCTAGTCTTAAATGTTGTATTCTAACTTTTTCATTCTTCGATACTATATATTCATGTTTAGGTAGCAAAGATTCAGTTAGTTTTGTATTACGCTGTACAACGAGTGGCCGAAGTTCAGTCATAATAGTTCGAATGCGATTTCTTTTAGATTGCTTACGTAACGAATCATCATAAAATAATAATAACATTTGTTTACAACCACAATATACAATAATACCAGCTAAAAGAAAAGTGAGATGAACGAATAAAATCCAAAGCCATCTTCGAGATTGAGATTCTGATAAAGATTTTATTTTAATCGATTCTTGAGATATTGGTTCTGCTATAATAAAATGACGATTACAGGGCCTATCAAAATCATATTCATTAGCAGCTTTGATACATTCATTTTCTTTAAAATAAATAAGAATATCAATGTGTTCTTTATATTAAATAGTAAAAAGAAAAACTCACTGGAACCAATTACTTCAATAGAAAAACATTCAATATTAGTCGCCGGAAGTTTGAAACCAATTTCACCAACAAAACATATTTGATATATTTCATATAAATTTAATTGACAGTGAAATAGAACTTCAATTCCATCATTAGCTAAAATAATTGGTTGATTATTAGTACATATAGTTGTTATTTCTGTTATTGTTTGATCTTAAGGTTTAATGACAAGACAATTTGAATTTAGACGAACAGATATATCAATCGATTCATTCATATTTATGATAATTTTATTCATACGATTATCTTTATTTTGAAGAATTAATTCAGGTTGATTATTACAAAGAATATTTTCTTGAACATGTACTTGAATACTAATAAGAGAACGTGATAATATTCGATTTTGATATCGATCCATTAACCAAAATTGACCATATTGTTTACCAAGTTGATTAGTTTTATAATTTAATTTACAATGATTATCAACATATACAGTTAAAAATCCACTAAAATCTTCTTGATAAGGTTCACATGAGACTTCGTCACCTATTGATAATAAACAAAAACTAAAAGATTTATTAACGAAAAAAGAAAAATAAAAGTTACTACCATCAACATTGACGGCAAAGATTTTAATTATAGTAGATTTATTAAAAGTAACATAATATGATACTGGTATATATGGATAAGGTGATGAATCCATTCGAATTAAATCACTTTCAATGGATAAATTAAAATAAAATTTTTTATTCGATGAATTTGCCCAACAACATGCTGACTATTGAAATACAAAAAAGTTATCTTGTCGAAAATAATCTATCAATAAATTCTATTAACTATTTTAGGTTATGGGTGTTCGTCTTTCCTTTAGTTACACCGACACCCGCACACTCCTCGATATACTTCGATGGCTCCTGATCTTCCCTCTTGAATAGTGAAAACCACAGATCTCTATGATGTTTCTATCAAAGGTTATTAAAAAAATAGTGAAACGTATTATACTTTGAAACGGATAGTAGTACATGAAGTATAGAGATAAAAAGTTGTCGCCTCCCTCCGGGAGTTACAGACTGTGACTGGACGATTAACTAAGAGGATCAAGAGCAGCTATATTGTGTTCACATTTTAATTTTGTAGAGGATGTGTGAGAAATTTTCTTAATGTGCTGATGGAATAATAATAATTCGTTCCTTTCCAAATGAACAAACGATCTTGCAGAACAAAAAGTTTTTACATCCATAATAAAGATATAGAGATTTAAGTCTTTCAATAGTTAATAAAAATTGACGTTTTAATATTGAATAACCACTTTTCTCATTAGTACTTTCACAATATGCCCATATTTGTTGTTTAAAATTTTGACAACCATTATTAAATTCATCACTAAAACACTTTATATCATAATATCGTTGATCTCTTTTTTTAACTAGTGTTTGATTCCATAAATATTTTTTTGTTGTATTATCATATAAAACATTTTCATCAATAAGATAAACAATCATATGATCATTAATTTGTTCAAATGTACAAAGAAAAAAAGAGACCAACGAAAGCAAATCAGTTGGTCAGAAAACTAAGTTAGAGAGCAGCCAATATTACAAGAAAATCAGTTATGCAATGCGTACGATAGCTGCATATCATCTTGCATGAATAATATAAGATCTTACAAGATCATGCAATAGGATCATATAAGAATCGTACAGTACGATTTAATCAGAAATGGTGGCTTTAAGGTTATCATATAGAATCGTATACAATCTTGTATGATTTTCATACGATCTTATACAATCATACAAGATCCTACATTAAGATCGTATATACTCTTGTAAGAATCGTATAAGATCTTATTGTCAGATTATTTGACCTGGATCGATGCATCTTCATCTTCTCTTTCTAATGATGAAAATCGCATCTCTCTAGCTGTTTCTATTCTTGAGTTATTGCAAAAATACTCACGCCCATTATTATTTTAAATGGGTTCAAGTTTTACACAAAAACAGTTCTTATCGGAATTTTATTATTATGATATTAGTTGAACTATGATCAAATAGCATAGAAAAATAAAGCTTAGTTTTCTCTATCATTTCATAAAAAAAGAAAAGTTTTTTGAGCTTACTATTCAGAAATAAGGTATCTCTGACGGAACTTTCGGATTGACCTAAGTAAATAAATTTTAAAAATCTAAATGTGTCAATCAATGGAATCAGATATACAATATCAATGACATTGTAACAGATTTATTAAAATATATAATTGATGTGATGTTAAAAGAATTTGATTGATAAAGAAAGCAATATGAAATGTTGTGTTAAATTTGAGTTGTTAACACCATAGATAGGCTGTATCCGAAATATATTCAATAGAGTACGTGTGAGCAAGGTCCTCTCGATCAATGATATTCTTTAATCTTTTAATCATCACAGGATGAGTATCTCGAAGGCTCAACAAATCTAGACGAGAATTTTTTTTTCAATATTATGTTTTAATAGAAATCAAATGATTAATTCCAGATCACATTCTTTTATATTCATTTCAAGAGATTTTAAAAAAGGAAATTTAATAATGAATTGTTGAACATCTCCAAATATTAAATGTCGACGAATAATCATCTGTTGAATATTGTTATCATTTTTATTTTTGTAGAGATAAGAGAAGAGATGAATATATAGAAAGTGTTAATGTTTGAATATTTGGATAAAAACGTAAAAGTTCGGTGACTTGATTCCTATCAAAATTGTTGCTTGTCACAGTTATATGATTTAGTTCTTCGAAAGAAATTAAACAATTAAGTTTATTAACAAAGAATTTTTTAGTTAGATCATCTCTGCTTGATAAAATCAATTGTGGAGAATATAAATCGATTGTTGTTGTGTTATCATTTATAATAGTATAATGAATTGAATCCATCCATTAATGAATGATATTTATCATCATCAGTGTTTGTTTATCCAATATGTGTTGAAAGCGAAAAGTATGCAAATGAGGTAGATAAGCAGAGATTAGTCGTTCTCATCGATTTGAATCTAAATAAGCGTTATTAGACCGAGACGAAATATCTAAGATTTCAATTTAATGGGAAATATTCGATATTAACATTTCAAATTTAACAATAATGAAAAATTTTCATCCGACCATTGAAATGTCGTATTAGAATATTTCAATAGAGGTAAAGCAAATATTAATTGATGAATTGTGTTTGGATCTTCTACTAATCCAATAGTTGTTATAGATAATCAAAACAGTCGAGATATTTTTTCCTAAATTTCTCAGTAGAGGTATGAGTTTTTCTGATTTAATTTCATTAATTCTTAATGATTCAAGACAAATAAATGATGAATCAAAAGAAAATGCTCGACACAAATCCAATTTGACAAATAGAGTGAAATAATGCGATGTACATTGGGAGTTGTTATGTGTTGACAACGTCGTTGAAAACTTTTTTTAGATATTAAATGAAGATTAATTTTGTATGGTAAAGATAATCGAATAAAAATTTCTCGAAAGTGATTATTAAGATTGTAAAAAGTCTTATCCAGAAACTCAAATATTTCGTAAAAAATCTCATTAGATAAATCTTCAAAACAAGTTATTAATGATCTACATTATTAGAAAAGAAAATCAAAATTTTTTGAAAGTCGTTTCAGTTCTTACTCTTTATTAGATGTCAATACTATATTCAGTGGGAATCCTTCTACTTCCGTAATTAAATCTAAAATAAGAAATGACATTACAATAAAATCAATGCAGACGTACTCTTTCAAAGTATTCATTACCATGATCAACACAGAAAAAAAACGAGAATGTTGTTGGTTCACCACAGGACGTAAAGAAAGGAAGTGAAACATCGATACGTGACAGAACGATTTCCTTAAACATTACCTTATAGTTAAAAGCATTTTTTCATTCTTTTTCTTATTATAACAATTTCAAGATGACATCAACTTAAATAAATAAAATCAACTAATCTAATAGTTTTCAGATAAAATTAATAAAGATACATTTTAACTTCAAAGGTTTAAGACTAATGGATACGATCTTAATAATTTAGAATACGGTTTGTTGGAAAAAAGGATACAATCAAAGTTCAACAGTGTTTTTACGCAAGATATTCCCACCAACTAGAAATTGACAACCTTAAAGAATTTCACATAACAAAGGAATTCAACGCTGATCACGATTAACGAAGAAATTCAAGCAAATCTAACACTTCGATAGAATACTGTTTCTTTGATTCTTTTCCTAGATTGACTTGAATTCCTTCTATCTTCGATTATGTTGGCTTCTATGAATTTCCTTAATTTTCCAATACGTGGATAGTGACTATTGATGAAGATCAATCAGGAGCAACACGAAGAATAAGACAAAATTGTTTTTGCTTTTTATACATCAGCTAAAACAACAGTGATACATCTTAAACCAAAATTATTCTGAATAGATGTCATTATATGGAACTTAATCGAGTTTTCTTGAGTATATTACTTTTCAAATGACCGTTGGGTGTGGGTGTAAAGTGAGCAACGAAAATTCATTTTACCCACACCAGAGATGTTCATGGCTGCGTTGCCGCATTTTTTTTTTCGAGGACATTGAAAAACTTCATGAATTTAGTAGAATTTCAGGGTTTACAAATGAAACACTCTGAGGATGAATGAATCTGATGAACTAGTACCAATATTTCTGGTCAAATACAGTTGCAGAAGTGAAATTAGAAATACGTTTTTGAAAACCATCGCGGCAGCGGCAGATTTTTCACGAAAAATTGACTTGTTTTATTTTAGTTCTTGATGAAAAATCAATCTTCAAAACCTATTAAGGAGCCTTGATTTTTAAAAAAAACTTGGCATGCGGTCTTCAGAAAATTTATCAGAAAAATCTAATGTTCCAGATTCGATGCAGTTTCATATTCTCTTTTAAACTGTGAAAAGCACAGATCTATGTTTTAATCCTATCAAAATGATTCCCAAAATATTCATCTATCTTTTAATTTGGGTGTGGGTTTCGATGCATGTAACATAAGAGTAAAAGTCATTCGTAGTAAGCACGTGATTATTTTTCTTCCGTTTCTTATAAAGAAAAATTTCTATTTATAGTCCAATGCAGAGATCGAAAATGAACCGAACCCGAAATAGTTTTCTAAAAGTGAACGTAAATTGAACCAAACTCGATTCTATTCGATCTCTGCTTTCTACATATTTCAATTGAATAGCAAGCACAATTTCAACTTGTCAATCATTTCTATAGCATGAGTCTAGTGAAGACTAATAAATATTCAATGTAGATGTTATCTATTGATGATCAAAAATTTCTCGCTATTGAAAACATTTTCAAAATCTTTTGATCTAACGAAATAAAATTATAAACACAGGTTTTTTTTTCAATCTAGAGAACGAATAGCGAAGCGATTGTGTAGACTAATTTCTTTCTTTCATACATAAAGATAAAACACCCTAAGTCGAGACGAACGGGACGAAAACGTGTTCGGAACGGGCGAACACGTTTGTAAAAAGATGCCATCTACAGACGAACGTGTTTTCGTCTCGTTCGTCTCGACCTGGGACGTATTACCCAAAAAAAAAAGAAATGTTTCATTCAGTTGATCATGAGTGATATACGAGGCATAATGAAATTTGAACTGTTACCAAATGAAATTTTATTTATATTCTTTGAATATCTGAATATATTTGACATATTTTATTCATTTGATCAATTAAATAATCGTTTTTCTAAATTTATTCGAAATATTCGATTTCAACTCAATTTTGAAAATGTACAAAAAACACTATTTGATAAATTTTGTACAAAAATAGAATTAAATCCTGAAATTAAAAATCAAATTTATTCATTAAAATTATCAGATAAAGAAACATGTGGTCAAATTAATGCATTTTTATCAATATTTTCATTCAATGAATTTTCTTATCTTAAATCATTAACATTAGTTGATGTTGAAAAACAAAATATAAGAAAATTGAAAACAGAATTACCACAATTATCTAAACTTATCTTTTTTCATATGATTTGTCAAATATTTGAAGATAATGAAATATTAAATATTCTTCCAATGTTTAATCTACGAACATTATCAATATTATCACTTCATTCTATTCAAACATCTATTAATAATACTTCAAATATTATAAATTTAACAATTCATATTTGTTCTTTAGAACATTTGTTATATTATTTATTCAAATATTTTCCTATGTTAAAATATCTAAATATTAAATTTATTTCTCGACATAATCATTCGATAAAGAATGATAATTCACTTATTAATAAATATAATGGTATTCATTTAAAACAATTAATTATTGGTCTATTTAAATATAATTTTGAAGATTTAGAAATATTTGTAAAACAAATACCTAATTTAAAAAGTTTAACAATACATTCAAAGAATGATATTAATATGATTAATGCTGATAAATGGAAAAATTTAATTCAATCTTCATTAACTCATTTGAATATTTTCAAATTTAAATTTAGTTGTAATCGTAAACATAATGATAAATTTATTTTGGAAATGTTTCAACATTTTCAAGATGATTTTTGGTGTAAACAACATCAATGGTATACGGAATGTTTATTTGAAAAATTTTTAGCATCTATTTATACAATACCTTATGTATTAAATCGATATAAATTAGAATTAAATATTAATAGATTTTCTAATAAATTAATTAATAATTCGAATATATTTGACAAAGTATTCTATCTAACATTAGATGATAAAATTATAACAGATAAATGTCAATATCATTTTTCAAATATTGATTCATTAAGATTATTTACATCAGAAATGAATCAAAATCCAATTGATATTTATTATTTAAAAATGATTGTTAATTTATCTAATTTAAAACATTTAGATATGTTTATGTATAAGAAAATAATATCATCAAAAGAATTATTAGAAATATTAAAACAAACACCAAAATTATCAACAATTACAATCAATCCAATAAATTTAAAATTATTATTCAATGATAATGAATTATGTAAATATTTTAATAAAATGATTAAAAAATTACATATAGATAATAAACAATTTAATTTATCATTAAACAATCTTAATCAATCGAAAAATTTTCAACCTTCATTCAATAATCATAATGAATTGAAGAAATTTTGTGAAATTTTTTCAAATATTGAACAACTTATATGTTATATTAGCGAATCAGAAGATATTTTATTTTTATTAAATCAATTAACAAAATTATCAACTATGAAAGTTTATTTACCATCATTAGGTGGTCATGATTATTTTTCTACTTTATTTAGACGAGAATCATCTAGATTAAACTTTATATTTCGAGTTCGAGGTATTCATGCAAATGCACCAGAACTATCTATGTGGATTGGTAGAAATCAATTAATCATGTATTAGATTCCTTCATAAGATTGTTTTTTTTTCGATAAAAAATAAAATCAATGTTTTGTGTTTTTGTTCAAAAGATTGTCTAAATTTCTAAATCACTTTTGCAGTAAACACTAATCCATTATATACTGAATAAAAAGTCGTCCTTTATTTTTTTTCACTTACAATGATTAATATTACAAATAAAGATTTCCCAATAAAGCCCCCGACACATTAGAGGACCTGGCATCTTCTATTTTGTCTAATCATTCATAAGTTACAAGGCGGTCTTCTAATATGTCCCTTAAAAAAAGCTATTTTTTGACAGTATTGACAATAAATTCTGTCTAATATACCGTTAGTAAACGAGTTTATTTTATTTATTCCTCGTGCGTAGAATGAGAAAGGATCATATGTTACCCTGTGATAAGGAAGAAAGTCATCGTTAGTAAGAAGTGTTCTAAGAATAGTACAGGCAATACTCTCTAACATCTTGGTGCAATGTCCAGTAGAATTGTTTTTTCTAAAGAATTTTATTGTCACTGGCAACATTTTACCTTCTAAATAACTGAAAAAAGAGAATGACCTTCTTTTTGTCGAGTTTACTTAAGGCAACTGTTTATGCTGAGGTTTGATTACTACAGATGGAATTAGTTCCGGTGAAATCTACCACTAACATAATTATTGCTCACAAATTAACTTCGATGAATATGATTGTCTTCTGAAGAAACAGTTTGTAGAAAAACGGCAGTTGAATACATATTCTGTGTTTTCTTTTATGTCTGTTTCGAAAAATGACTTTGGGTCGTATTGAAAAAAGAAATTCGTTCTCAGGCTCATAAATACTCACCGAACAAATTTCGAAGTGTATATGTAAAGTTAGGTTTTCTTCAACTATAAAAATCTGTTTTGGAATAAAGACGTTTCTGAATCTCTAGAAGAAATTGTAGACCAACAAGCTTTTTAATTAATACAAAATGAAATTTTATCAAATATGTTACTATTTTACAAAGATCCTTCATGTGCTACACCTGCGAACGTGAACTCGGCCCACTAGATCATATGATCTTAGAAAGGTTTTTCCGCATATAGAAGTTAATGAATTTTCCCAGAATAAGCTGCAAAGAAGACCTAAAATGACTCCACGATATGCTGTCAATAAAAAACATATTGCTTTATAAACGGTTGTTTCCTATTAGCTGTTTCTCAAGATTTTTCTAACTTGGAATTGACAGATCTTTATCAAGACGAAAGTAAAATATTGTTCATACTGAACTTAGACATCATTATGGACTTAAATTCTAAAAAATGTCACTAAGTTCCAGAAATTATTTTAACAAGAATCGATTTTGTGAGGGGGGTCTTCTAATATATCTTTTGCTTGAGGGTGTGGGTGAGTGTGGAGCAGAGATGTCCATGGTGGTGCTGCCGCTGCCGCTACCGCTGCCGCTACCGCTGCCGCGCCGCTACCGCCATGGTGGTAGCGGTGTGGTAGCGGCAACTTGTGTTCCTTTACCGTCGCGGTGCGTCGCGGCAGCGGCAAATTTTTCTTTTTACCGTCGCGGTGCATCGCGGCAGCGGCAACCTTTGTGTTCTTACCGTCGCGTTGCGGCGCGGCAGCGGCTGAAATTTCGATTTTTTCTGAGAAAATCTAATATTTGAGTAGATTATTTTACTATGATTCAAAGACAGCCGATTTTTTTCTCCATCAGTATATTTTTTCATTATACTTTAATTGTCTAATAGAAATATAAAGGTTAGAATCATGTAATTACATGATAAATTTATGTAGGAGCGTATTACTAGATTTTCAAGAATTCATATCCTATCGCATTTATAATTTATATACATAAGTAACTATACCCAGGAAAATGTTCGAATCATTATTAGGTGTAAGGGTTTTAAATGTCAGATATATCTCTAAAAAAGTAAATGAGTTATTTCCAATTCTAGTGCAAATAAAAATTTAATCCAATTTTCTATTCGATCCTTAAATTTCAACACATTTCGTGACTTTTTTATTATTGTAAAATAAGTGATGGAGATATAAGTATAGATAATACAGATTAACGATGTATCGAATGAAAGCAAATACAAACAGAATAGATGTAGTAACTATATAATCATTTTAGTAAAGTGAAGAATAGCGAATTGTTTTTCTGCTCATAAGTCAACTTATTATGATTGGCGTAATCAACAAAACAATCATCCACAAAACAAAGCACTATCTTATTCTATTTACAAATTAGTTTTTCGTCACCATAAATTTTATTTATTTTCTGGATATAATGGATTTGATTTTTATCTTTGTTTATTACAATATTACATGTATTTTTAAATTATCTTAGATGACTAGTATTGATCTTTCACCACCATTAACAGATGATGACGTTATTATCGATATATCTTCATCAACAACAGAAGAAATCGATAGAGAACAGTTAAAATTAAAGTTTCGATTAGCACTTATTGATGATGTTGACAATAAAAAAACAAGTGAAATAAAAGCCAAAAGTGATCAAATAAGAAAATTATTGTGTCAGCGAATTAATCGGTTTACTGTTGTTGCACATGGTGTTACTAAAACACATTTGGCTCAATGGTGGTTAAGTTTTGGTTTCGCAAAGGAAACGATATCGGGCGAAACATTTACAGTTTCAAATTTTGTATCTTGTATACATTGTTTTACTACATATCGATATGGTTCATCATCAACAGAATCCATAGCACATCATGAATGTTCTGGTCCAACAACTGAAAATTCATCTACATTAGATAAACATTTTACGAAACAAAAAAATCCTTTTCGTCTTTGCGAACAACGACATCTTACAAAATTATTTACTAATTGGATATGTGATGATTTACGTCCAATATCAGTAGTAGAAGATTCAGGTCTTAAAGAAATTTGCTCATACTTTTACAGCTTAGGTACGTTTCGTCTCTTAGAATTTGTTCAAATTAAAGAATATGCGATTTTCTACCATTTCTTTTTTTTCATAGGAGAAAAAAATTGTTCACGTTCAATGGATTTAGACAGTTTATTTCAATCACGACAAACGATATCACGTTCTTTAAAAAATGAAGCTCAACTTTATCGGGAACAAATAAGTGAATTAATTAAAGAGCCGGTCGAAAATCAAGCCTTAACTGCTGCACCAGACATATGGACAGATCGCTATCGTCAATTATCTTATTTAGGTGTAACAGTAACTTTTATTGATTTAAGTCAACAGTTCAAAAAACTTACTTTATGTTGTCGAAATTTTCCTGTGGATTTAGCTAAAACTGGTGAAAATATATCAAAAGTAAGCATAAGGATTTAGTATTACATTGAAGAAAACACATTATAATATTGTAGATTTTAAAAGAAGAATTGAATCGATATGGAATTGAAAAAATTGATCATATTAATTGGATTAGTGATCGTGGGTCAAATTTTATCAAATGTTTTAATTTGAATTCGATTGATCCGATATTTTGTTTTGTACATCGTATCCATAATGTATTGACAATGACATTCATTAATAAAAAGATTGATAGTTATTTTAATGATGATAGTATGGACGATATTCCTGATAATTTAGGTCATGAAGAATTTCTAGGTGATGAATTATTAACATTAGGTGCAAAGAGAGTGTTGTTAACCATTAATTATTCAAAAACTCTTGTTCATTACGTGAAATTGGTACGTTCGTCTTTGTATTTGTTAGTAGATAAGACGCATATTTTTTAGTAGTATATAGACAATATTAACGGAAATTATAAGCAAATAACTGTGAATAAGAAAAAAATCTCTTCTTGTATAGACTTGTTGTTAAAGAAATTTTTTCGGCGCTCATTTTCATAAAATAGAATTACTTAAACACTGATTCTTTATATCAAAAAGAAAAAAATAAACAGAATATATGATATATTAACTGAGATTTGTATAAAGAACTAGAGGCGTATACCGAAAGACTTTCTAAGTAGTCTTGCCTTTCAAAATGTAGTCGTTCACTTTTTTCTTTTATCATTTCAGTCGAATCTAAACGAATTAATAGTGCAACTAGGCACTGATGGAACAACAACATTAAAACAATCAGTAGTCACACGTTGGCTGTCTTTGTTTGTATGTGCTGAATCAGTTTATTGTAATTTTGATGCTATATTATTAGCTTTGGAAACTCGTCGGGCAACAAGATATGTTAACGATTTAACCAAATACAATCTAATTGATTTATTACTATTATTAGCACCCCTCAATGCTGCACTTCATGCTATTCAAACTGATCAAACACCATCATTACATTTGGTCATTCCTTTTTATCAAAAATTATTACATGATTATAGCACATATTCCAAATTAGTTTCGTCATCAAAGAAAAAATATCCTTCAATATTTCAAAGCTCATTTGTTGCTGATTATCTATTAAATGAATCTAGTGGTATGTATTTTATTTGTGGGTATTTAATTGTATATAATTATTTCGTTAATACCCCAATCATAGTATCATTCTTCCGCTCTTTATGAAAATACAAACACCTCAGTCTAACGGTTCCGGTTTGACTTTCACGCTCGAATTGTAATCTGTTGCTCTCTTAAACTTCCTTTAATGGGTAGAAGCTGCTGTACTATTTTTTTATCACATTGTCTTATAACTTTCCGAACTTGAAGATATCTATTCTTGTTATTTTAGGTGTACGATTTTTTCGACAACGTATACGTACAAAATTAATTGAAATGCTTACGTTTGATGATCGTCATTATATGGCTATGTGTCTTCATCCAGCATTAAGGGAAATGGGTAAGAGAAATCTACTCTTTAATACTGACATTAAATAATTAGGTATGATGATGTATCTCATTAGATGGTGTTTCAAATCAATTAAAAGACGTTTGTTATGACAATATTAGAAAATATTTACGAGAAAAAAAAGTCGATGTGGTGAATACAACAAAAGATTGTAATATACCAACAAACAAAAGAAGAAAATTATTACATAAATTTTTAGATGAAGATGAAGATAATGAACATGATGGTAATAAATGAATAATAGCATATAACCAAAAGCATAATTACTATTTTCTTCTATATTTATAGAAACACAGATTCAAACATCATTTGATGAAACTATTATTGATCGTAATCGTGAAGATATTAATCTTACTCAAAATACTGGTATTGGACGTAGACGTTCATCATCTAGCCCGTCGTTGTCCACTGAATTTTCATACAGTACAACTTATCAAGCATCGAAACCCGACGAATTAGATGAATATCTAGAAGCCGATATACCTTCGTCAATAGTCAAAGATAATCCTCTTCATTTTTGGTCAAGTGAATTAGCTTCTATAAAGTTTCCTGTATTGAAATGTCTGGCAAGAAAACTGTATTCCATACCGGCCACGTCTGCCGGAACTGAAAGACTGTTCAGTTACAGCGGCATTATTGTAAATAGTAAACGACAGAGATTATCACCTGATCAACTTGATAACATACATGTTATAAGAAGTGCACGAAAAGTATTAGGAAATATACAAAAAGCTGATTGAAGAACACGTGATTGTTTTTTTTGTAAAATATTTTTACTTGTAATTTAGTTTTGAAAATATGAAATATAATAAAGATTTACATTAACTTGGACAATAGTCTTCTTTTACGGAACTATAAATCTCGTTTTCAATTATAGACAAAAAATTTACTTAGAATTCACATAAAATCGATACATTCCAATATTTTATTTCAAATATTGTAATCTATATCGTGTCACTCCCTTACCACTATATAGTCACAACAGGCGAACGTTTCTTCATCTATTCCAGCTTAATACATCTCAAGATTTATCTATAGCACATAAATTTTTGGCCGAAATTCTCAAGTACTTCATGCGCATATCAAATTATGTTTCCACAGGCTCAGTTAGTTGCTCTAAGTTTCTATGATCTTTTGCTTTTTCAAGGCTAAAATATCACTTATTAAAACGAAATAAGAGTATTCTATTTGATCTATATACTGATTTCTATTTAATTTAATATTTTAAATGTTCAGGTGTTCCCGGTCATTCACCGTATGGTGGCTTTTCAATTGAAGTTCTAAGGAACTCATGATTGTTATCCATTTCGTCACATACTGATATTTGATGTAATATCTCATACCAGTTATATGCTACAAAGACGATATTATTATAAGAGAATAGAGAACTTTCTGTAGATCGCACTATTTATAACGTCGCGGTAGCGACGCGGCAGCGGTAGGCTTTATTTTTGTTCGTCGCGGTGTGGTAGCGGCGCGGCAGCGGCGCGGCAAAGTTAGTTTTCAGTGCGGCGCGGCAGCGGCGCGGTGACGTTTAGTTGTCGAAGCATTGCGTCGCGGCAGCGGTGGGATCTAAAATTTCTAAAGTCATCGCGGGGCGGTAGCGGCAAATTTTCAGCCGCGATGGACATCTCTGGTGTGGAGTGGGTGTTAGTGTGGGGTGTGGGTGTGGGATGAGTGTGTGGGGATGTGGGTGAGTGTGGAGTGGGTGTTAGTGTGAATGTGTGGGGTGAGTGTGGGTGTGAATGTGTGGGTGTGGGTATAAGGTGGGATATGAGTGTGTGGATCTTTTCTTATCTCACACCCACATGCCACACTCACACCACACCCACACCCTTAGATCTAGTAATTGATGAAAACATCGGTTTAACCATAATTCAACATTTGGTTGTTCATTTCCAATCCACAAAGATAAAATTAGGTTATTTTGTCACCGAATTCGAATAGCAGGTGGAAGCTCGACGACAGAACCATTCAAAATCCATAAACATTGTGTATTCGATTTTCCTAAATTAATTCCATCTAAGTGTAGAAGAATAGTAAGAAATGGATAAGGATTGGAATCACATAAGGTTTTGTAATTTCGATTATAAACGATATCATTTATATCATGATCAATTTTTTGTTTTGTGAAAGTTTCACGATATGTATCAATTATGAAGCATAATCGATCATATGTTCGAGTGAAAACAATTTCTTGTAATGCATGGAAAACTAAAGCTAAACGTTTTGGATTATTGTTTATACATTTTAGGCATTTCGTAGATGTTGTTGGAAGATCAATTTTATAATTAATACATAATAATCTCTTAATGAATATATCTTCCACTAAAAAAAAGAACGAAAGTGTTTTAAATAAGATAAGAAAACTTAAGAAACGATTTTTCAGAGAAGTCTTTACGAAAAGTAAAACTAATAGAATATATCTTCTATTTTGAACTAGCAAACAGACATAAAACAGCTCATCCTTTTTATAATCAAATTGTTACAACGGTTTAAATCTTTTAGGAAATAACCACACATTGAGTTGTGTTGGATAAGTATTTTCCTTGCTGTTTAACTTTTTCGAGGGTGTGGGCGTCAGTTTAAACTAAGAAATACGCCCACACCAACACCCACACCCATAATATAACTCTATTTGTGACAATATATTTAGTTTTTCTCCATTTTGGTACTTCTCATAATTTCTCGTGACTTGATACACCTTTGGATTCCCCAATAAACCATTCAGTTCATGTTTCTGTAGTGAACTGAACAGAAAACCTTTTGATAAAAAGGTCAGTCTGATCAAGTTCAAAGTAGAGGAGAAATATCGAAAACAATAATAGTATCATCTTTTTGCGCTGCTCCTCATATGTCTTGTTTAATGCTAATACAATGTGATATGTCAGAATAGAAGTTAGTTTCTTGTAGCTTAGCTTCTTTAATTCTACATAGTCTTGTAGTATTATCCGATTGCTAAGTAAAGAGCTGATCATTTTACTGTTTACAACAACAACAAACATAGAATACATTTTTTTTTCGCTACTATCCAACAAAATCGAATAAATATTCTCTTTAAATATGACACAAAAAGACGAAAGAAAAACTGAACTTCTAATTACATTGTAACATTATCAAATGTACTACTCATGTCTTCCGTCGATTTTTTCATATTTTATTTTATTGAGAAGACTAATTATAATCAAATCTGAATAATCCGTCGAAAAAGAAATAATAAAAACTAGTTTTAGAAGAAAACGCATTGTTTTGAAGCGTAGTAAAATTCATACCTGCTATGCATTTACTTTCTTTTGGTTCATACAAAATCTTCTTCATTAATAATTAAAGATTTACTTTGTTATGTTCATCATTTTTGAATAACATTTCACAGTTCTATGAATGGTGCTATAATATGAAACCGAATGTTACTTGAACCAGTTTTGATCATAGCATAAATTTTTACTGTTATGAATAAATATTTTATATCTTTCTATATAAAATATCGCTTCTGCATAAAAAACTAAAAACTGATTCAACATTACTCTTTTTCATTAAGCCGCCCTTCCTCAGTTTCCCCACAGTGATGGAATGAGAAAATACAGTTACCTTTTTCTCATCCGTGTCGTTATTCCGAATATTGTCTGACATTTTCTGGGAAAAACCAAAAAGGTTTACTTACTGTAAATTTTCTTTGTTTTTATTTAGTTCTCATGACACTTCTAGCAATTTTATGGGAAAGATTCAATCGTCATATTATTTTTTTGTTTTAAATTATTTATTCTCATAGTTGTGCATTGCCGTGCGGACAATCCGAATCGGTTGATTCAATACGTTTTTCTCTCTGACCATTTAGTTATGTTCAAAATGATCGTGAAGCTTATTGGAAAAACGAAAGCTATTTTACTTTGCTCTTCTTCGTTTAATTGCATCAATAATTTAACAGATTATTTTAATAGGAAAAAGGAGAACGCTAGTTTAGTTTAATTCTTTTTTTTTACGTATTCCAACAGTTGTCGAAGATTTACAGAAGCAATAGGATGAAAAAACGCGTTCTTTTTATTTTTTTTCAATCGGTTATTCTCAGCATTGCTCGTCATTTTTCTGAGAAAAACCAAAGTGTAGAATGGAGGAAGCTAGTTTAATTTACTTCTTTTCTATTTTATTTACTCCAATAGTTGCCGGAGATTTTACAGGAGCAACAGAATGAAAAAAAACGCTTTTCTTTTCCTTTTTTAGTTGGTTATTCTGAGTATTGCTCGTCATTTTTCTGAGAAAAACCTAAAAGGTTAGTTTTGTTTAATTTTTCTCGTTCATCATTGAGTTCTTTTTTAAAGTGATGGCGCATTTTATAAAAAGAATCATCGAATAACTTAGTTTTGTGTTCTATTTTTCTAATAACTATTTTCTTACATTGTCCACTTTTTGTGAGAGAAATGGGAAAACGTAGTTTAATTTTCGTTTTGTTTCTTTGCTCATTTATCCTACAAATTCTTGCGCATTTTATAATGAAAATTACAAAATTAACCTTACTTTTTTTCATCATTTAGTTACTCTGTTAGTCCTTGTGTGTTTTATTAAAGAATTAAAATCACATCACTGAATTTTCTTTATATAGTTACGTCGAGGGTTGTCAATTATCATATTGAAATGAACCAAATAAGTTGACTCTGTTTTGGATTTGAGTGTGAGTGTTGTTGAGGAGAAGATTCATACTCACAACCACATCCACACCCCACATCCAGCCGTATGAACATTATTGTTCGATATATTTATATCAACTAATTTGGAACTATCAGAGAACACAAAGTAGTAGTTCCTCTGCGAAATACGAGAGGTATTCATAAGATGTGAAGCAAGAAGAGTATGCTTTTGTAATTCATATGCATCATGCAGTGTTAATTTGGATGAAAATTAAAGATCAATATGCAAATGAAAAAAAAGCGAGAGAGAATTATTAATAAATTCGTTGAAACCAGTACGACTCTATTTAATAACAACTTAATGACTGAAGTAATACATAGAAGTGACATTGCTAGACATTACCAATAAAGCCTCACTAGGTTTTTTCTCTATTATAATGAATTTCTTTGCTATTTAAGGTTTTTTATGTTCTTATATTAAGCTTTTTTTCTTGCTATTTTAGATGTAAAGTTCTCATTATTGTTTTTTGTCGAGTGAGCAAATGAACTATGGCTGAATTCAATGATCTGGACGATGTCTCATACCGCTTCGTTGAGAAACATCAAAATTGCATGATTCCTCTGCATTCACATCTGGTAGTCATCGAATGCAAAGATCAATACAAACTATTTGAACAGGGACTGATCAAGTTATGTAATGCTAAAAACATATCTTTATATATATTCCATGGTGCAGATGAGTGCTCCAATTTTATTTTTTCAAAAGTAGCCAATAATGAGCTCATGGTATTCACAGTTCATGTCCAAATTGAACTAGCTCACGAGCTCATTTCAAGCATTGCTTCAACGAAGGAAGTTCAAGATATTCTTGTTATTGGTGGCCGTCCACCGAGTCCAGAAGAACGAGAAATGATGAAAGCATATCGAAAAGTAAGTAGTCTAATTGGAATAATTTAATCTTTTCAGTGAATCTTAAAATTCATTACTCTATTTTTCTTCGGTGAATCTTCTACTTTGTTTCGATGCGTTACGCTAGATCGATCAGCAGGTGAATTTTATGTTGAAGAACGAATAGATTATATTCATGAATTATATCTAAAGGAATCGTTTTCTCTTGTCCGAAAGAATAAAATCTAGAAGCGCTTCATAGTTTACTTGTATGTCTGTGTGAAGCACGTTTTTAAAACAATTCTCAGTAGGATTACCAATAGGAACGACAGGCTTTTTTTCCATGAAATTTCAGTTCTCAATAAATGAAAATGTAACCCGTACTAGGAGAGAGAAGTTATCGTTACATTACCCAGTAATTGTTAATAGAAAAATTAGGATTTTGAAGAACTCGTCAGCTAATTCAATTTCGTCGAAAAGACAAGTTTTGAAAAATTATTTTTTCACTATAATCCATGTAGTCGATAATATAAAATAATGGGTACTATTTTACATTATTTTTCATAAATAATGAATATAATATAATTACAATGCAATCTATTTTATGCATTTTCATACATCATCTTCTAAATAATGGAAAAAATTTCAGTTAATCTATTACTTTTTAATGTATCGTTGGAACATTTACTATTATTTTGTTGGAACAGGTTATAATGCATTAAAACTTGAAAATATATTTTGTAGTTGAGATTGAAATCACTTAGTTCATTTTGTTTGTTTAGAAATTTTTCTAACACATATTCAAGGAAACTTGTGTGTTCACTCTACGGACAATAAAAAACATCTTCGTACTATTATTTTGTTGATGAAAAGCCATTAGTCATTCAATTTATTGTTCTCTTGTAAAAGTAATATTTATTCATCATTTTCTTTGTAGTGTAGGTTCTATATCGGTGCTTGAGCTATGGGAATATTGAATCATTGATTGAAATGAAATCGTGAATCTTTGAGATATTTGTTTCTATAGAATAAATTTTTTTCGAACAGCGGGACATGAGAACATTGAATCGTTGATTGAATCGAAATCGGCCGTATTTGAGTTATTTGCTTTTATAAAATAAATTTTTTTCGATGCTCGTGATATGGGAGGATCAAATGGTCGGTCAAACGTTTAGTGTTAGCAAATTCGTTTGTTAAAAACTTGAAATTGAATGATTTATGCTATTTAGAATAGCAGCCGATCTGTTTTTCGATTGATTGAGTAATAATTGGAGGGTGTGGATGTCGGTGTTGGCAGTACCTTCTCTCACACCCACACCCCCTCATATTGTATTCGGAAGAGTAGTTTTTCACTTCTTGGAATTCACTTTTTACGAAATTCAGAAGATATGAATCAATAGAATATACAATATTGATATTGTAGGTCAGTTTTATCAATGACAAAGCGGACAAAGATATGCCATCTCATCACGATGAAATAGACGATCATGAAATAACGCAGGAAGAGCGTCTGAACGGATCCATACCATTCAATGAAATATATAATGAACCCTCATCTGAAGATGAATCTCTGTACGCAGGGTCAATTGACCGTTCAGTCAAATGCCTTTACTCAATGAACACCCTATTACGTCGTTTTACGCTGCGATTTCTGCTAGACACTGAGTATTCATTGTTCAATCATGATGAACTCATCAAATTACTGATAAATAAACCTTCGATGACACAAAACTTTATCGAAATACTCAAACAGACATACTCAGGCGATGCCGCAATCTGTTTTTATACGAGATATGAATTCATTTACAAAGAATTGAACGCAGCCTTGCGCTCCTTAAAGATCTCTAATCTCATCGCGTTTCGGTTTATTCTCAAAGATATTTATGCACAGTTGCGTGAAATCATGGCTCATGAATTGAATGATCGGTCTATTACGATATATCGGGGTCAACAGGCTCACATATTCGAGGTACTTGAGTTATTTAATATATTCGAAAAAAGAGTACCTATCACAATCACAAGTTTCTTCTCGACGACACGTGATAGAAATATCGCTTTTCAATTTCTTCGCGGTGGAGTTGATCAACAACAGAATACAGTCCTTGTTCCTATTCTATACACGATTAATATTCGACAAGAAGACATATCATCGTATTGTCCATTTGCCGATATATCTCGATACAGTGAGTTTCATGAGAAGGAAGTTCTGTTCTCACCTGGTCAATCGTTTATCATAAATAAATTTGAAATTATGTATGAAAATCTGCCATTTATCTACTCAATTGAAATGAGTCTCTATAATCAAATGGACGATATTCTCGATACTAAATACATGCTACTGAAAAGTCAATATGAAACAGAAACTCATGAACCACTAGTGTCTCTTGCTAAAATGTTTAGTGCATACAAAAGATATGATGAATCAAAGGACATATATCTACGTTTGTTGGAGCAGAAGATCGATCAAACAACGAAGATCGCTTGTTATAGCGGTTTGGCCCAACTTGCATTTTTCCAAAGGAATAACGATGAAATGATGTATTATAACAAAAAGCTAGAAGAACTTAAATTTGGTATTCAGTATTCATCGTCGCGCACAAACGAGATCAGAGTCAGTAATGAAGACGAAGGAAAATTCAGTATACTATTTAAGAAACTCCAACAGCTTATGATGAAAGTGCCTCTGAACAGATCAGTGGAACAGTTAATTAATTACCATGCAAGTCAAGAAAATAAAGAAGTCATGGATACTATACCAAAAACAGCATTTGATCTTGCTATGTTGTTGATGAAATCCGGTGACTATGGGTTAGCAATAACCTATTTCCAAATATCACTGAGAGGTATCGGATTCGCCGTGCATACATCACCTGATTATCTTCTTAAGTCAAAGTGCTACATTCAAATTGGTCATTGTTATCGTCAATTGAAACAGTATGAAAAAGCTTTAGAAAATTACTCATCAGCATTAGAGAGTGATATCCCATTACCACTTGATGATTACATTGAGATAATGGCTAGCACTGGTCATGCACTGGAGTTGTCCAACCAATTCGAAGCTGCACTATCTAAATACATAGAAGTGGCCGAGATCTATCAAAAGAATGGAAAAGAGACCAATCCAAATGATGTACATCTCATTGAGGAACGTATCAAACAAGTATTATCACATATTTTTCCTTCGGATGAATGAGTCTCATTGAAACGATTACTTTGTACCGTTGACAATTCACTTTTTTAATTCGAATGAATTTCAAGACAAGTTCGAAATTGAAAACTTTCACTAATATGTTAGAATCAAGATTTAGCGAACCAATCTAGATGAGAGGAGACCCATGCCTTTTGGACCAGTAAAAAAACAGTCGGTTAACCGCAGTCAACCGGCGGTTTATTTTGCTCAACCGATGGTAAACATGGTCAATTGACGGTTAATCATCGTCAATTAATGGCTCTTTATCACTACTTCCTATGTCTCCCTCTTTCACCCTGCACCATTAATGTAATTTTATCAGTTCATCCTCATCCTTTGATTACTTGTTGTGCCAAATCTAAATAAAATAATAATAATTTTATCTTTTTAACCTTGATACTTACTATTTCATTAGATGCTGAACCAAATAAAAATGAAAAAAAAAAGTTTCAGTCTCTACTTTCACATGCTGAATGTTTTCTATGTTAACTGTAAAGGTTATGCATATATTGAAAGAAGTCTGACGTCTATCTTCACGTCATAGTCTGCCGTTAGGATGCCCCTCAGATATTGAATGTTGTCAGTTTAGTTCTTCGAATCCATCTTTCATTTTCTTTTTTTGTTATTTTTCTAATATGCCGACTACTCCAGACGTCGTTAAAGGACATTTCTCTTATACGTGACTAGTCATAACGAGTATCTATTTCAATTTATTTCGAGTCAAGATATAACCAGAAAAATTTGATCTCTTGAAAGGCCTTGTCAAGATTTGTATGTGAACGTGAAGTG